>OMLC01066182.1:23780-34655 GCA_900302585.1 Regalecus glesne | reverse complement strand
CATGGTGAAAATGGGGAAAAAAAATCCTGTTTGCCAACCATTATGGTATTGGAATATAATTTAAGTAGAAATATTATGTCCCGGGGCCTGGGAAATTTTTGCTAATGATTTCGCTATCAACCATGGCATGGACGTTGTATCACCTCTTAAAGCTTCAAATTGTTCCTTACACATATAACTGATCAAAAATGCATGCAGACACACACATTGAGCATTTCAAGTGTACCACAATTATTCGTATATCATCTTATAGATTATCCAAATAAGATATTTAAATTGCAAAACCCACTGGAACTGGACTGAGCCAGCCTTTCAAAACCAAAACACCTCCTATCCCCACCACCTGATATGCCAAAATATTCACAGAAAAAACACCTAAGGCGATAGGCTCCTTTATTTTTGACACACTTGTACTTTTATATCAACCTATCTAATCCCTAGGTTGCATCTTTAATCAGTCTCCATCCATCTATGTTCTTTGCTAGCTCCTTCCCTCAGCTGTTGAAAAGGTCACAAAGGTATCTTGTGTCACTTAGCAATGACTCAAGGCTCTTCCTCCTAGCTGCACAGCGTAATACTAATCATGTGCTTTCAATAACAGACAGAGCCATCACCGACTTTTGTTAGCTCTCTGTCGCTTATTCTCTCTCACTCGGTGTCACTCTTGATACCTTCTGCTTGCTCTTCCGTTACCTAATCCCTGTATCTATATAGCCTGCTCTGATATGCAGCTCGCACAGGTATAATTTTAAAGCTAGTTTCGGTTTGATGTTATACTTTATATTACCAAACAGTTAAATGGGGTGAACTTCAGTGGGATTCTTAATGGTATTTTTGCATATGTAAACATTTGTTTTCAATATTATCACCCATAACTACCTATTCCATAATAAAATGCTAAATTCTGAATCATAAATTAAAATACAGTTAAGTTTGTCTGTCACGATGACAGTTCAATACATGTAGTTGATTTTGCAGGCAAGTGAGAATGCTGTGACTTGACCCGGTTACACTCAGCCTTTCTTAACAGTATATGATATAACTACTACATATGCCATTACCATCTATCTCGTATACAAGATTCAGATGCATTTGTTGTTAAAGCAGGTCTGCATTTACTCAATTGTATTGTAAGGCTTGAGCTTGAGGTTTCGTCACAGCTGAATTCCTGCATGCTTGGTATGTTAACGTATCAGACTTGATGTGGACATGCTAAGTTTGTTTTTAAATTGGTGCACACATGGTAAGATTCCTTACTCTGGATGACTTTTGGGAATAGAACTGTGCAAAATAGTTCTGAAAATATGAGGAATATGTCAAGGTCTGTGGATTACTTGGTCATGCATATTACCTATTACCTGTATCTAGTGTCTATCTTCTGTTCTTCATCAAGACTCCCACCCCCCAAAATGCTCACACACACACACATACACCAAGGTCTTGACTATGGGGAGTAGCACACATTGTTGCTTTTAGCAGTGTTCTGTTGAGTGACTGGACTTCAGACCTCAGCTTAGTCAAGCTAATAGCATTGTTTGCAGTTCTGGGGAAGCTGTGTCCCCATTGCTCAACCCAGTGCTTAAACCCTGATGCCAATCAACTTTTATCTCCGAGGAATTCCCATTAACTCATTTGAATTGGAGAATGATCAGTTTGTGTGCTGTGAGTGCATCAACGGCTTTTGCTCTCTTGGCCAGCAGCGTTTCTAAATGCAGGGTCGTCCTCTGCATTTACTGTCTTCACTTGACTTTTTTTAAACCTAGTCATGGCAGCCACTTCATTCTAAAACCACTTGTAGGGCTAAGGGTGATCATATCAACACAATCTCAAGGTGAGATGTTTGTCTAGGTTTGTGCAAAGGTAAGGAATGTGTGTTCCATATGATCTTTTTCTATATAGATATATGCTCTGGTGTCAATATTGGAACTGGAAGTTACTGTTGCAATAGGGTTTGATGTATAAAGGTTTGTTGCCATGTTTAGAGTTGATATTTGTGGCTCTTCCCACAGCTCTCACTGTGTCCCTCTTTTGAGACACAGCAGTACTTGTTGAGTGAAAGCTATGGACAGCTGACGAATGGAAAGGGAGAGAGGAAAAAAATACTGGACTGAATGGTCTATAATAGCCATGCTAAGAAACAAGCTCGTGTCTCTGTTTTTGGAAGTGGATTGTCCAGTTGTCTTTTCTAGTCAATACGTTTGTGTTGTCGGTGCACTGAAATGTCTTTTTTCTGTTTCGTATAGTACAAGATAGCAGTGAAAGACTATTCTACACCACACACTTCACCTAGCCACTCTGACACACGATTAGCAGAACCCCAAACTCCTTGTGGATGAATGTATTTACCTCTGATTTTTATCCAACTCATTTCTTAACAAGTGTGAAAGTATCGTGTTATTGTACATGCCTGCACTTGCTTGTTCAACTAAACATGCATATTTGTCTGAATGATGTACCAGTTGGTACATCTTGCCTGTATTTGGACATGTTCTTTATGAAGTGCTAAATGAAGTGGAGACAAATAAAAGGGACAGTTGGCCTGGTCACTGGTGACCACAATACTCCCCTCTGTTCTAAGTCCTGCCCTGGAGGGCATGGACCACTGACCAGCAGCAAATACACACACGGAGACTTCTCATCAACAGCCCTTTAAGCCCTCATCGAGAAATTGCTCAGTCATGGTATGGTGGGAAGGGGGTTAGGTAAAATTGGAAGGGAGGCTGTGGGAGGGAGAGGATAGAGGAGTGAGGGGAGGTATAAGAACACGAGCAACTGGTGTGTGTGTGTGGGGGGGGTGTTGCTCCTCAGGGGCTTTCTTGAAATGATCAATGAGAAGAGTGAAGAGAAGAGAGCAACAGAGAGCCCTCTGTCAGGCGGTTTATCTGTCTCCTTCCGCTGTCATGCCTGTCCATAAGAAACGGAAGCCCCCGCTCTGTGAGGCTTTAGACAGTTTTTTTCTTTCTAACTCACTCCCTCTCATTCATTTTCTCTCACACACACATACACGCATGCTGAGTAAGCCAAATCTCATGTAGCAGGCTACACAGTGCTTTCTGTGTCTTAATTTGAGGGTGGGAATTTTATAGAAGCGGATGAAGACACCCACCTGCTGACCTAAATTACCAAACCAGATCCCCCCATCTCTCCTTCTCACTCTCTCACTCTGTCTCTCTCTCTATCTGTCACCAGCAGTATTCACTCTCTTATCTCTGTAGGATCCGTGGCACCAGTCCCAGCCCTGAAGAATGTTTTAGTGAGGGAACACCGATAACTTCCCTTGGTCATTGTTTACTTTTGGCTTTTGATTTCATAGCACTTATAGAACCACCACAATTGACAGGGTGTGGTAGCACACATGTGTGTTCATTCATTTGTACTTGTACACATGCTAGTGCCAGTGGCAGTAACTATAGCTGTATGGTTAGGCTAGGCCCTGTTACATGTAAAACTGCCAGCTAACATGTATTAATGTGTGCCACTGTGCAACTGCTTATAGAAATCAAGCTGGAAAATCTCTATGCATTGTAACTCTAAGACGTGTGCTGTTTTAAATGTTGGCTGCAGGAGATCAAGGGACAGTGTTCTCTCTACAGCATGTAAGGGAGCCAGTAAGTTTTTTTTTAATGCTTTAGTCAATGATCTTAGTCGGTGATCTTTTCTAGAGCACAGTTGCCCAGCACCACCTCAATAAGCAATTCTGCAGAGTCCTTAGATGGGAAGACAGACATATATGCTGATGTGTGATTGAGACAACAGCTAGCCCTATCCCTTTCATCCCTCCATCTATCCAATCTCATCCTAGCTCTCCCTCTTTACTTTTGCCTGAATTCTCATCACAGCCTGTCAGAGGGGAAAACATGAGCTGTGCGCTAGCTGCATGACAGCGCTAACAGTATGGTAATTACAGGGTTTACGTCACAGTGGTTCACAAAGTGCAGCCTTGGGTTGTTTTGTTTGGTGTTTTTCAGGGAGGCTGCGATTGATGTTTACTTGATCAGGCTTCCCTCGGTTATTCCCTGCTTTTTGTCTCATTCTGGTTAAGCTCATTTTTCTTCTTTCCTCTGCTCTGTGTCAAGTCCACAGGTCTCTTGGCGGGAAATATAGATCCTGTTGGTCAGGTGATGTAGTGTTACCAGGACTATGATAGGGTTTGTCATGCTCAGAGTATGAGTGGCAGGGAGTGGCCTAATTTTACTTGTAGGGCGGAGAGGCTTGTATTCAGGCAGAAAGTCTGTGTTGAATATGACACGGTTAGATATGACGTGTAATCAGTGAAGTCTTCAGTTCACCTTAGTTTTAAAGTTAGAACGAGTAGGATTTGTCAGTTGCAGTTTGTAAACAAAACATTTAAAGCCCCCCCCCTCTTCCCTGCCTCAACAACACCAGAAGTACATTTTCCCCGACTGCAGCTGCCAGAACACATCCTAGTGCACTGGCCAACTCTGTGTTGCTCTTAATTCCCATCCTCTCCTTCAGCGCTTGGCAGCAGGTGAAAGCCAGATCCACTCTCATTTTGAAAAGAGCATTGTCTGCTTGGCATGTTGCCTCACTATATTTGTGTCTTTGGCGGTGTGTCCGCCACTGTCGTAGCTTCCTCTCGGATGCCTGGTTATGATGTCTGTCTGACACCTGGTTGCTACATTTTCGTAGTCATACTGCCCAAAGGTTAATCCCCAGAAATATCCTGTACATGGCAAAATAAGAAAATAGGCAGAGGGCAGGGTCTCTGCAGATATAGACACCACCACACACGCCTTGTAGGATATAAGCGATGAATGAGGGATTATTTTTGTTTGAGTTGAAGGGTCCACAGCAGCTGTGCTTCAGGAACTGACAAGCTAGAGGCAGTGGGTTTGAACCCACTGCAGGGTGTCAGGAAGGGCATCTAGCCTTAATCCTCTCAAACTACATCTAAATCCATGTCCAGGTATGTGTAGACAGTGGGGTTGCCCTGCATTCATATGGGCTACATTAAGTCAATTTGCTTAGGCCAACTTTTGATATAAATAGATTTCTGTTGAAACAAAATTAATATTCATTCACTGCCGCTTGATTCACTCAGTTTGTGTGTTACTGTAATGATAGGCTGTTCTGGCATATGCTGCAGACCTGCAGCATAAGCCAAACTTGGTAAAGGATGAATAAACAGGTGCTTGGAGAAGGAATACCATTGGCATGAGGAAAAAGATTAACAGGTTTCAAACACTGATCTATAATGAGCACTGATTATTATAATCATTGATCATAGTCATTTTTATGATAGATCAGTGGTTTTAAGCCCTGAGGGAGACTCGGAGTGACTCAGAGCACGGAGCAGAAAATGGAAAACCTGGAGTGAAGTAGGAATAGAGTGGAAACCGACAGCTTTGAATGTAGAGTGGAAATTGCTTCTACTCCACTCTAGTCCAATACTCTGCCAGCAAGTAACAAAAATGTGTCTGAGCTCAGATGGTATGTTTTTGTGTCAAACAACTGAGTTAATCACAATCTGTGTGTTGTTGTGTATTTTCCAGGCCCTACACACGAAAGGGTAACCTAGAGCTGCAGCAATGACTGGTTCCTATGATGACTCCATGATTGATGTCTCGAGTGATAGCTTCTGGGAGGTGATAATACACACACGCACACACACAATCGGCACCAACCAGTGTCTACCCTCTTTAATGCTTGTTTAACCTCTATCCATTTTTTGTCCACTTTTCTATATCTTAGGTAGGGAACTACAAACGGACAGTGAAGCGGGTGGATGATGGACACCGTCTCTGTAACGACCTGATGAGCTGTCTCCATGAGCGGGCTCGCATTGAGAAGTCCTACGCACAGCAGCTCACAGAGTGGGCCAAGCGATGGCGGCAGCTCATTGAGAAAGGTAGATGCACACAGACGGTTTGCTATGGAAGTGTAATGTATTTTTCCCTGGCTTTTAGAGAGGCCGAGGTGCCATTATTGCCACTTGTTGGGGTCTTTGCTCAGGAATGGAGGATTGCCTCTTTTTAAGAGAAGCTTTCAAAGAAAAAATAAAGGGCACCAATCTAGAGGCAGCAATGGTGTGGTAACCCTTTCCTTACAGTTCCCTAGTTACTATGTATTTACCCAGTAAATATAAGGGAAATACAGTATATTATTGGGTAATTACTGCTGTTAATAATAATAATAATGATTCCCTTATCAGTCCCGCAAGGGGAAATTTGTTCTCTGCATTTTTGACCCAACCTATTGTATAGGAGCAGTGAGCTGCCAACATATGGTGCTCGGGGAGCATTTAGGGGTTAAGTGTCTTGCTCAAGGACACCTCGACATGCTGTATGCAGGACTGGGAATCAAACCTGCAACCTTCCGATTGCCAGGCGACCGCTCTACCCACTGAGCTATGCCGCCCTCTTTAAGTGGGTAGGTTTGAACCTGCTGCCTCTGACTTGTCAGTTCCCAAGGCATGCAGTTGACCACTGAGCTACCATGGCCCCAAGCTGAACCATTTGAGACTTGTTTTAAAGCCTTGTAAAAATGAAGACACATGTCATATGTAGACCATAACTCATGATCCTGAAGCTGAAATGTCCCACAGAAATAGGAATAATAAAAATGCAAGTACAATAATGGCAGTCTATGCATTTGGGTTATGTGGTTTCTGCAGGGTACTGACAGTACATAACTCTTGCCTTAGGCCCACAATATGGTACATTGGAGCGGGCATGGGGTGCTCTGTGCACTGAAGCGGAGAAGGTCAGTGAGTTGCACATGGAGGTGAAGGCAACCCTGATGGGAGAGGACTACGAGAAGCTAAAGAACTGGCAGAAGGATGCCTACCACAAGCAAATGATTGGTGGCTTCAAAGAGACCAAAGAGGCTGAGGATGGCTTCCGCAAGGCCCAGAAACCCTGGGGCAAGAAACTCAAAGAGGTTTGTATCTTGCACTGTTTGAAAACAGGGTGAGAACCATAAATGCCACTGTGCAAAGGGAGGAGTTTGCTTCAGACTCCCAAATGGGCTTTATGAACATTGGCTAACTTAGTGATGCCAGAAGCAGGCATTGTGAAACCAGGCATTTTTCCACTCATTGATTACTCCATGGACATCCAATTTATTTTTCAGTTTGCACGATTACACACCATTGTTGATGTTTGCATATAGTCTCACTGTGACTTCCTGCTTGACAAACAACACAATAAGTGTTAGCACCAACCTTAACTAGAAGGATTATGTTTGGATGAGAAAGTACCACCAGTTACCACCCCATTGTATACCACCCCATTGTATGCCACACTAGCACTGACCACTCCATAACTTGTTGGTATGTGCTTTCAGTGATCATGAACCTTTCTGGGTGTTAAAAAAACTGGTCAAACTGTTTCTGGTCATCATTTTTAAGTTGATAGCATGGTTAAAAGGAAATTAGGGAAATCCTATTTACTCTTCAGTATGTACTTGTGTGCTGTGTGTATGCCTTTACAAGCACAGCTGTTTCACATTCTTATACTTTTAGGCCCAATGCTCTCCTCCTGTGTGGGTGATGTCACGAGGAGCAGTGATATGTTGACAGTGTTACAAGATTTATGTGTTCTACTTTTGTGGCCACATTGAAATATTGATTTACCAGAAAGACTACGGGCTGAAACAATCCACATTTAAAAGCTGGATGGATTTTAGTGGAGGGATTTAAAACATTTTTTTTAAATATTTCTACACTGGCACAGAGGTGTCTGTGCTCTCACAGTAGAGAACTAGATAGGCTGTTCTCCTTGTACTCTGGAAGTGGCCTCTGGAGTATATCAGTACAATAAGGGACATGATTGCCACGGTCCTGGCTTCAGTAGGAATGAGCAATGCCTGTATCACTCTTCAAATAGAACCATAATCAGCAAGCTTTCTTCCTTGTTTCCTGTCTCTTGGCGTCATAACTTTAAATGCTGTGACAAGAAACTCATGCCCCAGTCATACTTCAGTCGTGCCTATAAAAATGTCATGGAGCTGTCACCCATGCGTTTGTAATTGCATGCTAGTTGACTGTTTGCAAAGCTTATCCCAAGTCACACTTCCCTTAATTACTTCTGCTCTCTCTGAAATACTTTCAAGATGAGTTCTGGTATCATTATGAGTTTGGTTAGACTTCAGTCTCATTACTGTAAAATAACCAGGCTTACTTTCCTTTGAGCAGATGTCAGTGTGTGTTTCATTAAATGAAAATTTTAGTCTCCCAAAAAGTTTAATCCATAGAAGAGTTTCAACTGAATCTCAGGTGTCCTCTAGCTATGTCTTTTTCCAAATTTTGCAACAACAGAATTTGCATATACACTTTTCTGTACTGCTCTCAATAGGGTGTCAGTGGAACTAGAAATGTCTGCTAAGAAATGCTTGGTAAATAGACGCATTAGTGATTATTTTTTGAAAACAGTCAAGTGCACATTAATTTGATCCTTGTCACAATGAATGATCAGGGTCATTCTCAGCCTTGAAGGCCTAAACACAATAGTACTGACAGGTGTCTGATCCAGACTTCTATTAACAGGACAAAGAAAGTAATAATAAAGTAAATTTTGGGCAGTGCAGCATTGATGATAGAATGACAATTTTGCCAATGGTACCAAATCTGTAGGTGGAGACGATGAAGAAGGCATACCACTCAGCCTGTAAAGAGGAGAAGCTAGCCACTAGCAGGGAGACCAACAGCAAGCTGGAAAGCAACAACGCTGAAGCCCAGAAGAAACTGCAGGACAAGGTGGAGAAGTGTCAGCAGGAAATGCAGAAGGTACAACGTTCTACTGATAGGAGCAAAGAGAAAAGATCCAGAGTTTATAGATTAGTGGAATTTTAATTTCAGGTGTATCTGTAGGATCTTAGGATCTTGTAGGGCGTTACATGTTCAAGGGGAAAATTACTTGGGACACATTAGCACTCAGAAGATTTTTCTTATGGAAGATTTCAGCAAGAAGGCGCACAATTTTGGCAGATATATTACAGAAAATATAGATTTGGTAATTTTCAAAAAATGTTGAGATTTCATCCAGTAATTTTTGGTGTCATTGAAATGAAGCTCTGTATTTAACTGATTCACTCGCACACAAAAAACATGATTAACTTATTCTTAAAGCAGTTACAATTTTTGTCATTTGTACCATCTCCCAGACCAAGGAACGCTATGAGAAGTCCCTGGAAGAGCTGGACAAGTTGACCCCACAGTATATAGAGAACATGGAGCAGGTGTTTGAGCAGTGGCAACAGTTTGAAGACAAACGCATTCGCTTTTTCAGAGAGCTTCTGCTGGAGGCCAAACAGCACATTGACCTCTCCACCAATCACAGGTCAGGCACAACACACTTTACACCAATCACAGATGCTGTCCCAGTCATACAGGCTCATATTTTACACTTCATTCAAATAGGAGAAGTACTAGTTTCCAAACACAAAAGGTCAAGGAGGAAAAAAAGGTACCATTTACCCAGATGGACTGGGCACAGGGCATCTACCCATCATAAGCACTTTCCTCATTAATTTGTTGCACAGTGCAGTTGTTTGAGAGATATGAAGATTATAATAAAGGCTTTTATATGTTGTATAGAAAATTGATGTCTCCACATTCTCACCATAGATTTCAGACGATCTATCACACATTGGAAGACACCATCTCTGCTACTGATGCTGAGGATGACCTCAAGTGGTTCCGCTCCAATCAAGGACCCGGCATGCCCATGTACTGGCCTCAGTTTGAGGTACCACAGTTTACACTCCTACTGATACAGCAGCAGGGGGATTAAGGCACAGGACTGGGAAAGAGAGGACTAGGGGAAAGGAACGTAATGAAGGCTAATGAAAAAATGTCAGAAAGAAAAGAGCAAGACTAAGCCTTATAAGACTAGACTGACTAGAGCTGTCAAATGACAGCCAGTAAGAGATATTGCCTAGTTTCATACTTGTCTTTGAAGCATGCTATTTGGTTTGAGGGATGGATCTAAGCCCACTGCTTTCAAAGATGATCAAAGGGAGGGATGCACTTTATGCTGTTTACCTAACAGGTAGGGATGAGAAAGAAGTTGGGATTGAAAGATGAGTAAAATATCTCACAAGCTTCTAATTCTTAGACTTGTAGCTCTATGGAATCATATTATAGACATGCCATTGTGGCACCTTTTCAACTTTTACAACCAGGCTTTTAATCTTTTCCTTGGGATAAGAAATTGGTATGTAGAGTCTCTCGAAAAGAAAGGTAAATGAGTTTGAAGCATGCAAAACTGAATTGTTGAAACATTTTCTTTATCAGTTTGTTTCTCGATCTCCTAATCTTTTGTGCCACAAGAAAAATGTGCACATACACAAACATTCACATGTTTAAAAAAATGGAGACAGAAGTTGTCAAGCAACTTCATGTAACATGATGTCATTGCCTATACTCAAATATCCACTGCTAACTGATGTGGATTTTATGATGTTAAGTTCAGTGGAATTTTGTGAAACAGGATTATATTGCTCACATCTCTATCCTCCCCTCTGTACATTTTCATTTAAAGCTTTTGGTATTTCTTGGAATTCATCATAATTATCCTGATGAAGGCTACCTCATCCTCACAGAGTAGTTTGGAATAAGGCAATAAAACAATTTGGGATGAAATTTGATAAACTGGAGTGTACAGGCGACTTGTTCCAGGTGTTTCTCTGCCTTCTGCCCAATGAGCACCAGGACAGGTGCTAGCAGATCTGTAACTGGACTCTGGGTTGGTTGACCATGACGTGACAATAAGACCATTCCTGAAATAATGTATGGTATTAAGTAAAAACTTGGCTCAATAAGAAACACTTGAACCATACTAAATTAATTGTGTTAATTAAATCAATTTAGTGTTTAACTTCTTAACAATTTCATTGCCCCCTCCTTCACCCCCC
>OMLC01066182.1:0-23728 GCA_900302585.1 Regalecus glesne | reverse complement strand
TCCCATCTTCACTCCCATAAGAGAAGGTCAATTGTAGTGAAGTCTCCATGGAAAGACTGCTTTAGTTCAACAGTCATTTGGGAAGGCAGTTTTTCTTTTTCATTAACAGCACTTCCACTCCTCATTCTTATAATGTGTGTGTCTGTGTTGTTTTTAGTTGTTATTTTTCAGGTGTTTGACTATCACATATTCACGCTTCCTAGTTATCTATAGATTTCTATAGGAACAAGACTCGTATATGGCACACAGAGCCTCTTGCCTGGCAGAATAAACAGAATTATTCTCCATTTCCTTTTTCCTTTAACTTTTGGATGTTTATAAACCATTCCCAGGATAAGCCTCACAATTTCTGTCCCCCTTCCTTACTCAGCATTTCCCTCCTGTTTTAAAAAACAACAACTTTTGACTTCCACCTCCCAAATGACCCCAGCCCTTACTCCAGAGGCATGTGACCACGGCAGAATGTCACAGGGTGCCAACACAGCCAGCAGGCCTTTGGCCTTTGGAAAGTTTTAGAGGCCTGAAAATAGACTCAGTATATCAGAGAAGTCCGGGAATTAGTTTGAGAAACCTTGGAAATAATGGAGCAATATCTATATGACCTCAGTTTACAGGCCATCAGGAAGGGCATCCATTCTTAATCCCCAACGTGTTAACTAAGCCGATGTCCACCCTCACAAGCTAGGGACCAACTGTGACAGGTAAAAGTGGACCTCTCTTACAGAATGTACAAGAAATGTCTCTAGTTTAAGTCTGTCAATTTGTCTAGACATCTTAAATCTTCCCCATTACAAATACCCTCATATTATAATAAAAGCTATAGCTAATAAAAGTTAAACCTGGCCAAACATTTTTAAACCATAAAACCTAAATCGAAATGAGCAAACCCACTGAAACTAAGTTGAATTGAAAACAAAAGAAAAATAAAAACTGCTGAAAATACAAAGCTATACTTACCCTAAGTCAAGATTTTTTTAAATAATCGATGGGGTCCTTGCTATCCTATGAGCCACTTCTTCATTGCCCCACTCCCTGTCTTTAGCCTATGATGGTGTGACGTCTTTTTGAATATGTCATGCATTAGGTTTATCCTACATGAACGAACACACAATTTCATAATGACACAACAGGATCAAAGTCATAGAAATGTTTGCAGGGGATCAAGATCTAGGGGGCTTGGACTGTGTTGCAGTTTGTGAATTTCAGCGTAAATGTGTGTGCTTTGTTCTCCTACTTGCTATCCAGACAACTTCTCAAATCACTATTGACTCTGCAAGCAAACAAGCTTATCTCTGTTTGAAATTCAGTGTGTGACTGTAGTGTATGTGTGCATGTCTGTGCCCACCAGGACTGGTCCATAGACCTGAATAGGACACTGAGCAGAAGAGACAAAAAGAAGCCCTCAGATGGTGTCACACTGACTGGTATCAGTCAGACAGGATCGGATCAACCAGTCCAGTCAGCCAATACAAGCAACAGGTAGATGGTCACACATTTAGCTTTTTATGCACACAAACACCTGTATACATATGTACGCATAGCTCTCACACACATACACAATGCCTATAACATGTATGGAATTTAAAAACCATGTAAGCAGAGTGGTGTTCAAATCTGTCACTCACACACACACACACACACACACACACACACACACATAGACATAGCCTGCCTGATCGTACTTAATATTACATCTGCTAGATGATGCTGTCAACTGCACAATGTGTCTTTCTCCACCAGTAATGAACAGTTGTAAAACATTCCATAGGAAAGCTCTGGGAATGATGACTAGCTCCACAGCTGTTTCTATGACAACAGTAAACATTTTGTTACAGATCGCTGGGAAAGAATTCATCACTGGTTTACTTAAGTCTGCTCCTGCATATTTGATAACATGCCAAGAGTGAAGTGGAAATTTGGCCCTCATGTATCATGAATTGGTACCAGAGCTGAAAAAAATGCAAAGGGTTTGTTCTGGTCAAACTCTTAGATACCTTGTAAAGCCATTCCTCGATGAGCGAGGGTTCAAAACAGGCATATTTCAATCACACAGTGTTATATTGAGCACACAATAATATGATAAGGTATCATCCTGAGCTTTACATGTCTTTCAGACCACCATAGCAAAAAGATCCATGTTTAGTTTTATATAGACAAATAATAGATTGAAAGAGCTGAGTGAGTCTTACAGTAGAGCTCTGCTTATCCAGGATGGATAACATTTCAGTTGTCTGACATTGCTTAATGAAGTCTCGGCATGGAGTGTATGATGAGACCTGTTCCTTCCTTAGTCTTATGTTTTTGTTGAAATATGATGTCATGTCTTTTATCTGGTAATACTCGATTGAAGCCTTATGATTGATGGGATTGTCTGCATCTGACTTGAGATCACCTGATTTCTGACCATATCCAGACACCAGCAGGAAAAGGTGTGGATTTAGTACTCGCAAAGATACCAGAGGAGCTAATGGGGAGTTAACTTCGGGAATGTCAGACATGGAACACAGTTGACCTCTGAACTTACCAGATTTCATTAGCCATACCCTACAAACATATAGCGTACATGTTTTGCTTGTACCGGAGGGACTGTAGCTAGCCATCATCTTTCAGGGGAGCATGTACATGTAGCTTTATGCACCAGGAAAGCTTTCAAAGCAAGTTTGATTCAGATTTCTAACAAAGAGCTGCTGTCTGAGTGAAGCACTGTCATAAAAACATCCGCAATGTCTGACTATCAGGAATGTAGTTTGACTGTCCTATTTATCACTCCCACCTATCATCATTCTCTCCGTTCTTGGTGGCCTTTTTTTCCTCATCAGCTATCAAATGCCTAAAGTTAAAGTAAATATGGTTCAACTATGCCGTCTACCTGGACATTTATAAGACTGAGACGTCTGAATTATGTGTCATGATTAGTCCTCACGTTGTGGGGGTGGATGTGGACTTGGATGAACTTAGGGGGATTAAGGCCGGATGTTCTTCCTGATGCCCCGCGGTGGGTTTGAACCCGCAGCCTCTGGCTTGTCACTTTCCGAAGCACACACTTTACCACTGAGCTTCCACATCTCATGGGAATTTATAAGACTATATAATAATGCATGAGGATCATACAGTTATTATTGCTATTCATTCATAATATTAATCATTGCTATTAGGTTTAGCTTAACTTGCTGTTGGGTGATATTAAAGTTACATTGTTTATTACCCCTGCTATTAAAGTGTTAAATGTAACAGCTCAGAGAGGGGTTAGAGAGCATAGCATGACTATGTAAATAAAGGCGTTTACATGAGTCTATTCGACTCGGTCATGAGCCAAGTGATTGTTACTTCCTTCCAGTGTTCAACAGCTGTCCCAGCAGAGAACCGAAACAAGTTTGATTCCTTAATTCTGTTCAAGAGCTAGACTGAGTTATGTAGCTTGATATGAACAGGCAAAATGGAAGGAATTACAATTAGAAAAGCTCATTTAAAAGATTCTCCTTCACAAACATTGATTCAAATTAACAAACAAAATGTATACAAGTATGCAAGCATTCTGGTTTGCGAGGCAAAGGCTAAACTGCTTTACTTTAGAAAACTTAACCTGTCGCAATGATGTGTGGCAAAATGTGTGTGTGTGGGGGGTGAACAACATAACAGTATGCCTATTCAAAATCTAGCATCTCAGCGATAAATATACATGGCCTTGTAGATACAATTTAATTCATTGAGCTCATTCATTATGGTTACAAAATGACGAACTTTGTTGGGTTGGTTATTTGTCGGCATCCAAGGTAGGAAGAAAAGCTGGTCTTAGTTTGGTGACTGCAGTTGACTTCCACTTAAAGTCTCTATGCTTGATCAAACAAGTTTGATTATTTGAGAATCAAGCCAGGAAGTGTATTTTTGTTTCATTCATTATTAATAGTGATCTATTTGTTATTTGCTGTTAAATGTTTTTGTGTGCAAAGTTATCTAAATGTAGAAAACTTTCTTGCTTCTTTTTAAACATTTCAGGATGTAAATGTTTTTTTGTTTCGTTTATGGATTATAATGTGTTGTGGGTAGAGCTGGGTATGATCACTTGGAGGTCCATTTTACCCATCATGATCAGTCCCCATGTTGAGGAGGTGGACACAGACTTAGATGGAGCTTGGGGAATTAAGGCCGGATGCCTTTCTTGATGCTCTGCATGGGGTATGAACCTGGACACTTTGATATGCTTCTCTGCAGGTGTGGGACTTAAACTTATAACTTTCAGATTGCCAGACGACTGCTTTACCCACTGAGCCATGTCGCCAAGATTGATTTGAATCAGTCAAATTAATTGAACCCAACCCTAGTTGTGGATGTCATCAGTGATTACTGTTGCATCCCAATACCACACCTGCTGTTTGTATATGGTAGAAGCTCCTGGAGGAACGATAAAATTTAACTGTTTTGAAAGAGGTAGGTTGAACATGTGGCATGACACAAGTGGGAACTTCTGTCATGCCAGATGTTCAACCTACCGCAAAGTCCTCTATAATACTATGAAAATGGAGCATCTGCTCTCAACATGTGTAATAGTGGTCAACGCCAACATCCCTTCGCCATTGTTTGAACACGTCTGCAGGCCATGTATGTCAGAGTTTTGTGTGTGTGTGTGCACCCATGTGTGTGTCGCACAATGTCTCACTGTGTCCTATGTCATCAGCTTGACTGTGCCCACTAAAACAGCACCAGTGGGCTCTAATCCCTTTGAGGAAGATGAGGATGAGGAGGAAGAAGAGGTGGCCATTGAAGAGCAGACCAATGTCAACCACATCAGTGTGATTAAAGAGGAAGTGAAAACGTTGGTGAACAGGCCAAATACACCCCCACCCTAAACACTTTACTTCATAATACTACCCTCTACTCTTCTTGCGTTATCTTTGGTGCATAAACCACCAATGGTGCATTGTTTCTCCATTTCGCTCTCACTTGTTCGTTCTCTTTGCTTTTCTCTCTTTGTTACTGTGTCTACTATATAAGCCTCTTTTTTTCTACTCTTCCTTTTGGATTTGTTTTGTATTACTGTTCTATACCTGCCACCCTACACATATAAAGCAAAACACATGCACATTCCCCTGTCTTTTGCACATAAGCAGGCCGTGTGCATCTGCATGATAACTACGTTGACATTGCAGGCCGTCCACATAAATCTTACAGAATGTTATTTGTCATGTGTACATCTTTCTGCAATGCAATTGCCTTTTTGTCACACAGTCAGATCTGACTCAATACAATCCTGAATACTATAATAATTCAGCAGACATTTTGGTTCTCAAATACATATACAGGTATCTAAATTCTAGCCTTGTGTGGCTAACCTTACATTTGGCCATCGTAAGAAATCTCTTCAAATATTTACTCAAGGCTGGATAGAAAAGCAGTGTCAACAGCTTGTGTGTCTTTCTGAAAGGCACATTAAACAAATGCAGCAGGACTGCAAAGAAAAGGTCTGACTGTAAAGTGTTACATGTTTGTCTATGTTTAACTTTGTCTGTGGGGAAGGATGGTCTCATTATTGTCAATCTGGTTCCATCTGGTGGCCAATTTGTTTAAACTACTCATGCACTTGCAATACTGTTGGCTTTGCTTGGTCTCGTGGTCATGTACTTTTCTTGTGTATTTTCATATTTTGGTGTCGTCATGGTATTTGTTTTGTATTACCTTGCCTCAGTATTGTATGAGTTTGCTCCAACTTTAAGCCTTCCGAGTTTTATCTTTGGGAAACGTATTTTATTTTCTGGTCTAGATTCACAAAATTCATTTTTTATACGTACATAAATGCATAAAAAAAGCAGTCGAAGCAGTTTGCAAATTTACTGCTCCTCAAATGGCTTCCATGATCTAATACTTCCCTCGCAGCATCAGTGTCAATAAATAGGCAACTTTTTCAGTCATTTACATTGAATTAAGTTTTGTGTGAAAGACTAGAGAATAGCAATTAGTGAATTTAATTTTATATTTGAGCTGGATGTTTTTTTTGACTATTTTTGATTTGGGTATGTTTTTTCAAAAACTTTTATTCCTGCTTCTTTTGCCTTCCATGCTGGATTGTTCTACTGGTGTATAAGGCCCAATATCTATCACATTATTATTTAATCTGTCCAATTATTGACATTTTGTTTTTCTTTCTAGTGCCAACAGCATGGAGAAGACTCCAGATTGGTCAGATGAGGACACGGGGGCCAACCCTTTCTCCACAAATGGTGATGGCAATCCCTTTGAGGATGAACCAACATCACCAGTGATATCTGTGCCTGTTCGAGCCCTCTATGACTATGAAGGACAGGAGCAAGATGAGCTCAGCTTCAAAGCAGGTAAAGAAAAGGGAGTATAAACGGGGTTAGAATTTCACTCAAAAAACACAGCGGATCCCATTCTCTGTCTCAACAACCTCACTTTCCCATTTAATCAGGTCCACACTGATAATCCAATCCAAATTCACTGTATTCAATTTTACTCGTTTCTCTAGGGGACGACTTCACCAAGATAGGTGAGGAAGATGACCAGGGCTGGTGCAAAGGTCGACTCAAGGACGGAAACATTGGCCTCTACCCTGCTAACTACGTGGAAGACATCCAGTAGTAATCTGAAAAACGAGCTGGGGGAAAATTAAGAGAGTAGAGGAAGTGGGGCAATTGCCTTATTTTCAATCCTTTTCTACCCTTGTCCCAATGCTGACAAAGACTGAACTTGGATGTGGAAGGGACAAGTAATCAAGGTTGAAGTAAAGGACACTTGCCGTTGTTATCTCTTACTATCTACAGGTTAATCCACAGAAATCACCCATATCACCTGGGCCCTGCATTCAAACTACCCACATCCAGTTGGTCCTAAACGGAGAGGATTCTCATAGATTTTGCAGCAAGAAGACTAATATCACTCAGAGCTACAGGTGTAAGAGAGTCTCCCTTTTCCTGTTACAAAAAGAAAAGCTTTTATTAAAGTTATGTCTTAAATTGAAAACAGTTTGTATCATACATTTTTTCTACTGATTGTTGGAAAAGAATAAATACAAGGTTATTAATTTATCTTTGATATTTTGAAGAAGAAAGAAAAGCCTCAGTTTTGGTGAAAATTTTTGTCAGACCATTGAGTCTTTTATTCCTTTTTGGAGACTATTACAGCCTTACTCTTATACAGTCTGTTCAAAATGGTTGCCTTTGTCATTGCAGTTGACTGTACACTCACTGATTGTAAATGGTAAATGGACTTGTTCTTGTACAGCACTTTTTTTAGTCTAGCAACCACTCGAAGTGCTTTACAATGAATTCTTCACATTTACTGAGCCCCGCAGTGGAATACAAACCTGCAACATCTGACTCCAAGGCGTGCGGGCTCTACCGCTGAGCCACCATTGGTATTGCATTATTATTGTATTAGCCCACCAATTGATTGTACACTTATTTTTCTTGTGTTGGTTCTAAACACTGTACAACTCTCTTAGAGCAAGTGTGCTTAAATCTTTTCATTCAAATCACTTCAACCCCTTTAGCATTTTGATTTTTATATTTATGACTCACTCCCTTTTCTGTTTTCTTTCTTTTTTATATGAATGTTTTCTTTCAAAGAGGTATTTCATTTGAAGCTACTTGTCTTCACTTTTGCACTGGATGTCAATTGCAAAGTCCTACAAGGATATTCTAGTGCATTTTTTTTAGTTTAGATAACGTAAGCAATAAAACCACAGCTAAGTATGGTATTTTCACAAGTCTGCATTCTCAAAGGTAATTCCACCTGCATGTAAATATCATAGAACTGATAAAAAGATCTGATGATACCAAGTTGAAAAAATTAAAACTGTTAATTTATGATATGCCATAAGTGCTTTTGTTCTACTCCTGTTGGAATGCTGTGGTTGGAAAATCAATGTGTAAAATAAGTGAATGTTCTATGGCGGGATGCCCCATGAAATTATTTTGTTAGATTTGTAAATATATTTTTTTCTCATTTACACAGGGCCACACTCACTATGGACACAATCTTCTAAGGTTATATGACTAATTGGTACAAGTTTTCCCTCTAAATTTTCGTCTGGATGAATAAGCCTGTGTGTTGTGACTGTACCTGATTGGTTCTGATTATCAACCATTTGGTTTGTTTGCCTTGTTAGAGAGTTGACTTGCTGGCCCTTTCATATGTGTAGGTTCTAGAGCCATTTACTAATATACTTAAAATTGGAAATATGCCTTTAACTGCATCAAGCGATGATACATTTGTTTGCTTGTTATATATTGTGAGGAGAGGTTTTATCATATTTTCAGGGCACGCTGTCTTCAGAAAACAGCAAAAGCTATACTTGCACAGTTCCGTTTGTAAATGTTGTCCTACAACACAATAAATGAATTTAACTACAAACTCAACTTCAATGTCCATAATTTGACAAGGGCAACAAGGGAAGGGCGCTGTTCTACGACTTCATTACCCAGAAAGCCTGACTTCAATAACATAACCACGTGTCAGAAAAGACCAACCAGGATTGGACAATGTCGCTGTCCTACTGACGTGTCGTTATTTAGGTTATTTTAATGAGGAGAAAACACGGACGCCTCTTGACAGCGGGGCTTTATTCAACTTTGACTGTCAGCTGTCAGCAACAGAACGATGTCGGACCCAAGCAAACATGATATTGTGGCTATTTTTAAGAGACTACGTTCAATCCCTACGAACAAGGTAAGCTTTGAACGATTGGATGCGTCTTCGTTCTTCAACAAGGAAGTAGACTTTGATTATTAAAAAAAAAACTTGACACGTCGCACTCGGAGAAAGACGCCTGCCCACTTAGTCTAGTGTTTTTCTAACTAAAAGGGAGGCTTGAAATTAAAACATCTTCTGTGGGTTTTATATCATTGTCCTTTGTAGCATTTGCAGTCAAACAGCTGACTTCTGTTAATAGACAAATTGACGGAAATCAGTAGAACTAACGTGGCATTCATAGCTTTGTGGACCACAATTGAGCATACACGGTTTCCTCATTTGTTTTTGTCAACCAGTCTTCATTACAGAAACACCGGCAGGTCTCTAGGCAGCCGACGTTACGTTAATTTTGATCAGGAGTGTAATGCCCTATAACAGCTGTTTGAACATGCAGGAGCCGATGGCGAGTACAGATTACAGCCATTACTTTTTCTTAACAGTACAGACTCATTCCGCCAGTATGGTATCAACAGGCAACATAATTTAAAGGAATCATTCTGTTTTCCTCCCACCGTTAGAGAAATATAATCTCCTGTTTCTCCAAAACGCAGTAGATCTAGACATTTCTCTCTTATTTATGACGTATTACACGTGGATTTTAGTATCAGACACTACTGTGTGATCCCCTTTCTCGTTTTCGTTGAATATGTTTGGTGAATTATTAAATTACTCGGTTTATTAAGATTGGATGAAAATCTTTTGAAACTGAATGTGATTGTATATTTGCTGTTGATTTTATTTTGCATTTCAGACCTCTAAAGGCCATGGTTAAACTTCACTTGTCCTTTTACTGTATTAATTTACTGTACACGAATTGATGTGGATGTCAGTCTTTACTGTGTGGCTGAGCACACATATCCTCATGTTTCCTCATGTGAAGACTTTCCTACTGTGCCCTGCATCATTCCTTCTGTCCCAGGTTTGTTTTGACTGCTCAGCTAAAAACCCCAGTTGGGCCAGCATCACATATGGAGTGTTTCTCTGCATAGATTGCTCAGGGACGCACAGATCCTTGGGGGTGCACCTCTCCTTCATCAGGTAAGAGGGAATGTCCTTTGGGGAATTCTGTTTTGTGGATGCCTATTTTTACTGTTCAAACTTCTGTCTGAGATTCTGAGAAAGGTTTTCACATGTCATAGGTCCACCGAGCTGGATTCTAATTGGTCCTGGTTCCAGTTAAGATGTATCCAAATGGGCGGTAATGCCAATGCGGTCAGTAGCTCATAGAAGAGCAAAATAGACAACTGCTCCACAAAATATTAGCAGCTAAAACAATAGTAAAATCCTAAAATATTGCTGCAAGTGCATAAAAAACAATTTTGTCAATAGTTCATTTCATTACTTGTTATTTTAAACTACATTGAAATTCAATTCTGTATCAATAATTGCCTTCCTATGGACAGAATGCATTTTTCAACCAGCATGGTAACACCGCCAGTGCTGCCAATGCCAAGTACAACAGCCGAGCTGCTCAGCTCTACAGAGAGAAGCTAAAGACTTTAGCTACACAAGCTACCAGACGCCACGGTACTCAGGTGCATTAAACACATTGTTTTCCGTATAAAAATATCCTTCCAATCAATCTTCATTCTGAGTTATTGCACCACATGTATAAGGGTAAAACAATCTTACAGCTAAGTGTGCATTTCTAGTGCCCAGTTATATCTGTAGTTTAGATCAATGATAGCCTTGAAATGCTTTTATTTATTCTGTTCTTACCTACAGTTATGGTTGGACAGTCAGGTTCCTCCCTCCCCAACATCACCAGACTGCAAGCAGGAGGATTTCTTTAACCTACATTCACAGGTATGGATGGTGGTTAGCTCCTGTGCACGCCTTTCCTTCCATACATGTTTGTATGTACCTGATTAGCCCCCTTTATCGAGATACATCTGCCTGGCCTGACCTTGTGCTTCTTTGGAATATTAAGGCCTTATGTTGCTAAAGATATATCTGGTAGATATTTACAATGTTTTTATGATGTGATATTTTTATCTTGTGTACCATCCAGGCTGTTCCTGAGAATTTGAACATGGATGAGATGACATTGGGCCCCTCCCAATCAGAGAAGCCTTCTGCCCAGGAAACAGAGGATGACAAAAATGGTATATACACTTCCGCTAAATCTCAGAACACATTCAAAATGAATTCAATCCCTCCCATAAATGAATTGGCCCTCAATGTATGACAAAAACCATCAATGTTGCAGTGCATACACCTAGAGGCCTCTCAATTAAATAGCATATCTGTCAATTGGTAAAGTCATTTTTCCATCTGGTAGGTAATCTTGAGGAGGGGCCAAGTGTAGAAATGCTAAGTGGTTCTCCAAGAGCAAATCCAGGTTTGCCAAAGCCTTTCTAAACAGTAATATACTCTACATCACCTCTATTGCTATTCTGTGGACTGATAGACATGCTTCACATATTTGACTTTATTGCTATGTGACCACATAACTACTATATTTCACCCTTTCCAGAGCTCTCCTCTCTCTTTAAAAAGAAGCCAGCTGGTGCCAAGAAGACGGTATGTCTTGAGTACTGTCTTCTTTGTAGATCTAGTGTGTACTGGTGTATACATATATGTATCAGAGCAACAATTTCTGCCCTGATTAAGGGGTAGCATAGGGCGGGAGGTAAGCCGGTCATCTAGTAATCAATAGATTGGTGGATTGATCTGCAGATCCTTCAGAAACATGTCAAAGTGTCCTTGATCAAAACACGAACCCTTAATTGCTTTATGTTCATTAATATCCACTGTACCTATGAAAGAGACTATTTTTATGGCTGTAAGTCTGCAGGTATGTGGATGTGTGTTTGGAGTCAGAATCCATCCAGAATTAGTAATGTAATGTAATTTGTTTTTCATATTCCCTAGCTTGGCTCTAAGAAAGGTGGTCTCGGGGCTCACAAGGTGAGCAGCCAGAGTTTCTCAGAGCTGGAGAAGAGGGCCCAGGCTGTGGACAAGCTCAGGGAGAAGGACAACACTGGTGCCAAAAAGCCAGTCCCATCTGATGAACCTGTGTAAGTATTCTCAATTGGATGGAGCTCTCTGAGATCAGATGGCGAGGATGTTGATGGCTGTAGCATATTAAGGTCTATTTTTGTGTGTCACAATTTGTACCCATGTTGTGGGTATGGACATAGACCTAGGTGAAGTCTGGGGGATTAAAGAACAAAAGAGGTCAAAACAAAAGGTCACGTGTAGGGGAAGTTCAGTTGGACTTGAACTTAGGCCCGTATGTTTTAAAGTACCATATTCCTACTCGGAGCACCATTACACCGTCCTGCTGTCTGTGATTTGTTCCATTTCTACCGTTCCCCAAATCTTCCTATTTTCAATTCTAAAATGCACTACTTCCCTCTTTTTTAGTGCTTCTTCACTCCGTCTGTCCTATAAGGATATTGAGGATCAGAGAAAAAGAGAGGAGAAGAAGATGAAAGGCTTGGAGGGGAATAGGAAGGAGCAAGCGGAGAGGCTGGGTATGGGCATGGGGCTGGGCATCAGGAGGTATGATGACACTCAAGCTGGAGGCAAAAAAAAAAATAGATTCATTGACCATATAAGTTTTAACACCATCTGCACTAAAGGACTCTAACAGCTCTAATGTTTTGTGTTGAAACACTAGTAGCTCTTCCTCTGAAATGTATAGGACATATTTGCTCCCTGTCCTCTCCCCCCCCCTACAAATCTCTCACTCCATGTTTTAATCTCTCTCTTCTTACCTATAGTGCAGTGTCTCACTCTGTGATGTCAGACATGCACATGATCCAGCAGGAAAACCCAACTGGGGTCAAGAGTACCAAAGGACGGCAGTACACCGTAGAAGAGGAGGATGAAGGCTCCTTCAGTTCAAGGTCTGCTCCTATTTGCAGAGAATAGAGAAAAATCAGTCAAAATGCAGCCAAATTCATTTCAAAAACTTTTGATGATATTTCTTTTGTTCACCCAACATTTTGCTCCAAACCCTGCCCTCCTTCAGGACGTCGTCGAGGTTTGAGGATAAAATGGAAAAACCAGATAACTTCTACAAGTGGAGCGATGGTGGTGAAGGAGAATGCTGGAGGAAGGAGAGCAAGAAACCAGAGCCCGACTACTTCATGACCTCATCTGTGTCCTCATTAGAAGACAGGTGGAAATGAATGTTGTGATGGAGTCAATGTGTCCTAATGAATGACCGTGTTTTGGGCGAGGTATTTAAAGCTGAAGCACATTTGACTTTCAGAAGCATTGGAATCAGTTCTGTGTGAAGTAACTTTTGGAATTGCTGGGAACATGACTTATTTATCAAGGGTTGAGGTAATATAAGTAAAAGAGAAACAAATCCATTGAATATTAAAGGATTAAGTAATGTGAAATGTAATATAGATGTGTATGTAATGTAACTAAGGCAGACTTTTCTACTTGGTTTCTTTCATTTTAAGTGTTTCAAGTTATTTTATTAAGAACTCAAACATCAGATTCCGTTTTTGATTATCTCTCCTCAGGCCCACGACCCGGCGGAAACCAGAACCAGCCTCCATCTCAGACACTGGAGAAGCGCGGAAGAAATTTGGAGATATCAAGGCTATCTCCTCCGACATGTATTTTGGCAAACAGGACAATTCTGAGGTACACAGATACCTATACAGGTTTCTGACACTAGTGGAAAAACAGGTCCTTTAACGGATACTGTATAGTCGTGTGTGTGGTTGTGTGTGTGTGTGTGTGTGTGTGTGTGTGAGGATTGGTTAATGTTAAGTAGTGTTGACTCTGGATATTTTGATGCCATTATGGAGCTGGTTTGTAGAAATGTATCTGCATGGTCAGCCACCAGTGGTTGTTCATCTACAGAACTACAGCCACTACTTGCTAAAGCTTGTATAAATTCATGGTCATTAGACAAGCTCGATGTAATTTACCCAAGGTTTGTTACTGCATTTCATTCTGTGTCAGGAGTCTCACTTATTTTAATGTGATTTAGCTCATTTTCAACCGAAGACATGAGAAGTTGTGTGTGACGAGAGATTCTCGACTGTCTCTGGACAGAAAGAAGTGTTTTTAAGAAGTGGCTTTGAAATAATTGTGTGTGTGTGCGTGTGTTCATATTTGTCAGTATGAGACCAAGACACGACTTGAGAGCTTTGCTGGCAGTTCCTCAATAAGTTCTGCTGACTTGTTTGACGATCCAAAGAAACAGACTGGTAAGGGAGGCAAACATTCGACTGTTACTACTTCCACGGATGCATTTCAATTTTTCATTGTTTCCTTACCATTTAAACCTTTAGTGGAGAATTAATGAAGGCCGTCTAAGCTGAACACACACTAACATGAGGAATTCTGTGGCTTCATCTCTCTGCTGGCCTTCCACTCTCTGTGTGCACGTAGCGAGTTCATACCGTCTGAGCAATGTGCTGCCCAGTGCTCCAGATATGTCCCAGCTCAAACTGGGAGTCCGCTCGATGGCGGGTAAGCTGTCCGTCATGGCTAGCGGGGTGGTCAACTCCATTCAGGTACGTCAGAAACACAACACCCTAGACCATGTATAGATATGATAATGGGATTTTCAATTCATAATTAAGAGTATGTTCCTCTTACATACTGTGCATCCTTTTTTTAATCTCCAGGATCACTACAGCTCCTAGATCACCACGTTTCTCAAATGGAATGAATTTCATCATTTTCAATCTGAGTCTGAAGGCTTTCCAACAAGTGGCGGCTACACATAAACAGAGTTTAAAGAAGAAGAAGAAGAAGAAGAAGGTGCCTGAAGATTAAAGAGAAGTAGAAATTAGTGCTGTTGCGCAACTTTCTGTGCAGTCCAATCCCCAAAAAGTATGGATGTACTATATTTGAGTTTTTTTATATCTAGATATTTTGAATGAGAATGACCAAAGCACAACGTTATACAGTGGAATAACTTTTCCTGCTTTCAGCGTCTTGAAGACTTTTCTGCATTGTGTAGTTATGAAGATTATTTAGAGTGGGGTATATTGTTTTGTTTGCTTTGCGGTTGAGGGTTTGTATAATTGTTTTGGGAGCTTACAATGTTTCTGGTCTAATTGTGGTTTAAATGAAGGAACGATGCGCTTTTTTGGATGCAATCGTTAGTACTTTACTGGCTAACCAACACTTTGCCTACAGTTAAATTTTGCCTTTCCACTTTTTCTGTTTCATGGTATGTACCTCCATGGAGTAGATCTGCGATTCTGTTTTCCTGCACATTGCCGTTAGTTTGGAAGTGTCCTTTCTGTCCCCGAAGTGCATTTAACATCTACTCTTCCACGCAGGACCAAAACCTAATGACGTGGCCTTAGGGGACTTGTGGTTTCTTCTCTCAACAGAGGATACTATAGCTGATGTTTCCTAACTCTAATGGATGTTGGTATCCCCTTCAATGTAACAGTCAATCTTACTATGTTAAGTCTTCTTTGAACCCTGTCAATCTTTTTTTTCCCCTCCTGTTGCATCTGTAGTATAAAGGACAAGATGTGTTCTGATTCATTTCCATGTTAAGCAATAGAAGGCAATTGTGAAAGCCATCAGCCTCACCAGAACTATCCTGATTGTAGCAGGCCAGTTGTACTATAAGAGGTCCATTTTTATGTGTCCTGATTGGTACCCATGTTGTGGGGTAGACACAGACTTGGATTTGATTCAAACCTGCAACATCCGGCTTGTCTGTTCCCCAAGCCTACGCTCTACCACTGAGCTACCACGGCCTCTTTTGCCCACTATGTATAACAGAAAATTTTACCTGTTTGCATTAGACACTTTATGATGCGTAACTATGTATAAGCTCTATAAGACTGCCCGTATGCTTTTATTTTGGAAAGGCTTGGATAAAACTATTTTTTAATTTTGTTGTGAGCTTTTCTTAGAGCTCAATATCAGGATGTCCATCTCTCATTTCATAGCAGAATCAGCTTTGTGTATACTTTATCAGCTAATGCCATTTAGAAGTAGACTCTTGAGGGCTTGGGCTTGATAAAGTCTAACGGAGCCCTCAAGGTACATTTCCATTTTCTGACCTTGTTTAAAACCAATCAGAATGTACTGGTAATCCTCCCATATTGCAAGTCGGAAACAAGATGGGGTCCTTCAGGTAGTGCTATGTACTCGGATCACGATTTAACACTCGGTGATGGTTATGTACTTGGTTTCTCTGCCTCTGGGTTGACTAGCTGCACCTTTAGTCCATGTATTTTGGTGGTCATGTTGCTACCCCAAAAAAACAAAACTAACCTGGATTCTGAACAATTTAGGGACTCATCTTTTTCTTTTCAATACTTATTTGTTATGTTCCCACTATGCTGGCACTCTGGAGAGAGTGTACATGTCAATACCGGTCTCTTGATGTGTACACACAAAATACTAAAACCAGACATAATTTATCAGAGTTTCTGAACCATGATTTTTATGACCAAATATTTGTTCAATACATCATTGTATGCTTTAGTCCAAAGAACTGATGCACACTTGCCCCAAATGCAATGTTGTGGAGTAATCTAGTTACCTTTTTTATGTATAACTTGCATGTGGCAGCATTGGCTTGAATGTACTTTATTGTAATGAACTGTTGCCCTTTTGATTATACTGTCAGTCTTGAACATCATCAATGAGATTATGGTTTTTCTGTTAGATCATTGATTGTTTGTTGGGAGATGCTGCGTAGAAAAATGATCTGGCCTACATAACTTTTAATAGCTCATGTAGAACTGGAACACACAGACTTGTCTTCTGTGCTAGCGTATGGCTATTGGTCTTATTTATAGGTAATATTAGGCAAATCAAAATGTCCCCGGATAGTCTATGTAGCTATAATGGCTCCTTGCTGTGATGTGCTCACAGTTTTGGATTGCCCTTTTATCAAAGTTATGATAACTGAACTTTGTCAAGTTTGGCTATTCACATTCAAATGTAATTTCTGGGGAATTGTAATTTCTCACACCTAATAAATGGCTTATTTTGAATTTGTTTTGCATGTGATTTAATTTTTTGTTTTGTGTGTTGATAGATGGAGTTGTGTCTCTGCTTGTATTTTGTTCTTTTTTATCTACTACGACTGCACTACTATCATTTTCGGCTGTTCCCGCTAGGGGTCGCCACAATGGATTTTACATCTCCATCTCCTTTGTCCTCTACATCTTCCTCTGTCACACCAGCCACCTGCATGTCCTCCCTCACCACATCATAAACCTCCTCTTTGCTCTTCCTCTTCTCCTCCATATTCAGCATCCTTCCCCCAGTATACCAGCATCTCTCCTCCACACATGTCCAAACCATCTCAGTCTGGCCTCTCTGGCTTTGTCTCCAAACCCTCCAACCTGAGCTGTTCCTCTGATATACTGGTTCCTGATCTGGTCCTTCTTCATTACTCTCTGTGTAAATCTTGGCATCCTCAACTCTGCACTTCTTCCTTATTTTTGAAGGTGAGATTTGCACCTCACCATTGTGTTCGGTGCACTTTAAATGGGATGGCTGATGCTCGCACCCATGTTTGGGAAAATAAATCCAAGGTAGCCTAACTCGGCAGTCCACTGTAGTTCCTTCAGTATATATTTGATGGACAGGTTTGAATCTTTTTCAAGATCCTTGTGTCCCCAACTATAATTCATTCAAAAGATGAAAGGAATACATGGTACGGTATACATGACCCACAGTTATGGAACTTAAAAAAAATCTAACGTTTGTCTGACATGGGATGATGCTGCAGAGTCAAATTATAGCCATACACCTGTACTCTCATCATTTTCATTCCTCTTCCACTTTCCATACTTACACTGAGTTTTCCCAAATATGGAACTTTACAGCCTGTAGTCAGTTCATCTGGATACAGTACTTATTGAGAGGGGGGGTCATCTGGGAATCAGAAAATTAGTGGTCTGATCCCCAATTCCCTCAAGTGAAGTGTCCTTGAGCAAGACACTGAACACCTAACTACTTTTTACAACACATGAAAATTAGCCCTGTTGCTAAATCTGGCATATTCATATTCTCAATGTTCATTAATATGCACTGTACCTATAATAATAATAGTATCATTATTATTGGGCTATGCATCATTCATGCACTTCAGTTTGACAGAACCCAACATGCAATTGACGATGGCCAAACTCTATTCACCGTATTGACCAAATTCCCCATTTCACCATATTTAATAAATAGCGGCTCTTCTTGTTAGCCTTTTATTCTCACTATATGCTGCACCTCAGTTTATCAGCAGTGTTCATTAAATGTGGGGATTTTCAGCAGAGAAAACGACTTAACTTGAGGTTTCCACTCTACCATTTGCTGTCCCTTCTTGATCATATGCTGTGGAATGTGCTGGAGAGAATTCTGAAAAGATGTTCCCAGCTATTCATTAATTTTGAGGATATATTATTTTGGAAACCCCACTGTTTTCCCTTCGCTGTGTGTGGACATGGCTGAACTTGTGGATGACTATATATAAAGCACCGTGGAGTCTGTGAAAATGATTGTATCAAAAAGACGTGTTCTCATGGGATATTGTGAGGTTTTGTCTACTCGGGGGGGCGTTCAAGAAATTTTGAATTGATGTTGAGATGATCAGTGGCTCCATCAGATCCAAATGATATAATTTCGCATTTTTGGAGCTCACACTAGTTGCCTGTAGGTTTGAGATACTACAGACACCCTGAAGCTCTTTTGAAGCAGCCTTTTTTATCCTTCCTCATACTTACGATTGCTTTAATTACTCTTTCCTGAAAGCACCGTAGTTGTATTCTCAAAAAATGCATTTGAAATGCATATTATTATTAACAATTAGTATAGATATTCAGTGTGTGACTCAAACCATGTTATTATGGGAGATAGGGTCACTTTTACCTCTCCAGAACAGAACAGAGTGGCAATTTGTGCTCCAATGCTATTTTAGATCCAGCTACATAAGATACTCTTAAGAGGTGTCAAAGGTCATACAGGGGTGCTTACCCCCCCAACCCATCCACCCCCATAACCTGCACCCTGTGCGATCATATAGGGCTCTTTGGGGGCACTGAAGGGTCAAAGGGCTACTGGTGTTGCATCGGACTTTGTTTCCCTGCTGAGATCTGTTTCCCCCTAAGCCAGAGTTCAAATGCTTGATGGTATGGCTCAGGAGGTAATCAGAAAGTTGCGGGTTTGATCTCCACTCCTTCAAAACACATGTTGAAGTACCCCTGGGCAAGACACTGAACCCTTGACAGCTTCCCACTGCCCCTACGCGACAGGATGGACTAAATGCAGAGGACGAGTTTGATTGCAAACAACCAAAGTGGCTTCCCTTCCTTTTCTCGTCCTTGATTAACCTTAACCTCAACCTTAACCCCAACCTAAGGCTTACCTTAACTTAATCTTAACTGATACCAGACCTGTTTCCATAAGGGATGGAGGGGACAGACCTCAATGGGGAGACAGAGTTCGATACAACACCGGAAATTAGGGTCCATCGTGTCCGTGCGCGCCGTGACAGGTGCCAGATGACGTCATTTGGCTTTTTTCTTCTTCCTCTTCCTCCTCCTCTTCTTCTTCTTCCTCCCCCTCCTCCCCCTCCTCCTCCTCTTCTTCTTCATGTATTTTCTGTCCTCCAGCCGGCCGAGCGCCTGAGTGGGTGAGCGGCTATATAAAGGTATGAGATGGCACGGTGCCGACCTTGATCAACTCTAACAGGCGCTCTAGCCCGGGCCGGAAGCGGGTCAGTGGGTTTGGATGTCCGGCTGATCCGGTGAGAGGCGCAGCGGCCACAGAGCAAAGCCAAGAGACACGAGGTTGGTCAGCTGTTTTCTTGGCGTGGCGTTTGTTTTTTCTCTCTCTTCTTCCTTTTGGTTAACATGCTGAAGTGTGCTGTAATGAGACGTTCGGAAAATGCGAGGTGAAGTAAGGAGGGAGCACTGAGATGCTGCCGCCACATGTGCATTCCTTGTCCCTTTCGCCGTGAGCCGGGTAGCGTTGTGATGGTGATGGTGGTCGTGTGGATGGGTAATCCTTGTGCCAACGCTTTTGCCTTATCATCAGTGGTAATTAACATTATTGATAACCGCTATAGTTCTTTAACCGTTGCTGCCTATTGTCATTATTTGTTGTTTTAATTGTCTAGTGCTAGTAATGAGGAGCCCGTCTGATGACATTAAACTGAGGCTACGCGCATGGTTGAATCAGCATAGGAATAATCTGATTCACGGGAAGGGATCCAAAAACCACCTCCTATGTTGCATGGGTCCCCCTGTCCCTCTTTTGTCGGTGTATTAACTGGGTCTTTCTGCGTCTGTGGGCTGTGTGAATCAAAGAAAAGCCCACTGTTGAATGGGTGATATCTAAATGCATTGTCACTTGTTTGGCCGCTTTCCAAGCTTCAGGGTGAGTGCAGCTCTGCTGAAGCTCTCTGCCTCACCCACACCAGCATGGCATGACACGACACACCATGGCCGGCTTCCCTTTTTCTGTGTCTGTGTGTTAAAATGTGCTTATCCTCACCACTTGATGACAAATATTGATCCCAACGTGTCCCGCCTTCCTCCAGCAGTGACGATCTCGACATGGTGCAGCTGTCTCCTTCCCCTACCCTGGATGTCTCCCCCCCACCTGAGCACTCAGAGGAGGGGGACGAAAGGCAGGCAGGCCTGAAGGCCAGTGACCTGAAGATGGAGTCCCCTGGTGGACAGGGCCCCCTCCAGCTCAGTGTAGACATCTCCACCAGCTACCATGGCTACGAGACGTACATCGAGGATGGCCTCATCTGCCTTAAACACAAGGTCCGAAACTTGGAGAAAAAGAAGGTAGGGATATTGAGACAGAGGGATTGAAGCATGGTCTGTTCCATTAGCAGCTCTGGATGTTGGTTTCTGATGTCCTGAATGGATTTAGCCATGATGCTCTTAAGAGATGATTTTGTGTCCTTAGCTTAAACTGGAAGAATACACGAAGAGACTGAAACGGGGTGAGACTCTGAATAAGGATCAAATGGTAAGAAATATCCTTAAGAGTTCATCTGTTCGGAGATAGTTTTGAAAGAAGCTTGGCTATTTTTTAATTATATTTTTGTGTGCATGTGCTCATCAGGAGGCTGTGGACAAATATCAGGAAGTGCTCCACAACATCACCTTTGCTCGGGAGCTGCACAAGACTCTGGAAGGGTTGACCCAGAATGTAAAGGCATTTTTTGGGACTCTGCCCCATTCACTTTATTCTTTACTTTTGTGCAATTTCTCTCTGGATTAAGACTGGGTGTGTGCAACTTTAGACGGGGGGCCTATTTCAAATCATCCAGTTAATGTGACTAGACAGTTATTTCTTCAGATTCTTTAATGCATCTAAGTGCGTCATGGTGCAAGTTTTGATGCCTCCTTGTCAGAAAAAGTTTAGCTAACTCATTTAAGAGTTTGTGAAAGTCTATCAAATTTTATCCAAGCATTTCCATTGCTGCTTCCCAATGCTAAATCTGCAGCATTTGACTCCTCTTCAGACTTTATATTTGGGATCCATTGTTCAGTTGTTTATTTAAACATATCTATATTTGACCATCACCTGAACTGAAATAGATCAATCTTTAATACAGTCTCCTCTTAAGATTTTAATGTGTGCTTGTTGGTTGTAAATGGATGGAACATTCTGTAGCAACCCTAAATTACACTTTTTTAATTCATCACATAAAAAAGTAATTCTAAGAAGACTCAGAGCCTTCGTCCTCTTTCGGCCTGTTCCGTTTTTCAGGGATCGCCACTGACTGCAGATTTTTGCTTTCATACTGTGTGAGGACACCCACTTATGGTGGCCTCAACCGATCTGGTATGATCTTGTCAATCTGCATAATGATTTGACAAAATGTTATTTCGGATGTCCTTCTTGACATATCCACTAAGCCTATGCATGGGGGCACACATAAAGCGCCGGATGCCATCCCTGTATTGATGGACTTGTGCCCATGCCTGACTCGGACTCCGAGAGCCTTCAGTGTATGCACTAAGATGCTTCACATGTCCCATCATTCTATTGATGCTAGCACCATTTTCTATACTCTAGTGTGCTGCTGGAGGACAGAATGCTGGCTACACTAGTGGGGATCAGGGGAACGCCTCCCACCCCCTACAGAAAATGTTAGCTAAGCTAAAGAGCACCTTTTGCAACCAAATCATTCAACTTCAAGGTTTTAAGGAGTGATATATACAGGAGGTCATCTCTGCCACGTGCAGTCACACTTTTTGATTAATCTGCCGTTGCCAGGCCTGTTGACATCGACCTGCTGTGGACTAACTTAGGAGAATGCGTGAAACTTTTATTTTTATTGCTAGTTGTCTTAATGTACTTTGTGCTTTAATGTATCTGGCTGCTATGATGTTTTAATATTCTCCTGGGGGTTAATAATGGTCATCAATCTGTCTATTGATCTATGGACAGCTCCTTAGGGCTCAGAAGCTGTTGGCGAAGAGAGATCAGACAGAAAAGATGGAGGTGGAGAAGAGCAGACTCAGCACTGTTCTTCGGATTCATCACCTCCTCTACAGCCTCCAGCAGGAGCACATCAGGAAGGACCTCTTGGCCGGACACAACAGTGCACCACATGTCTCCGCCCAGCAGCTGCACAACCTGATCCAACTCTCTGCCCTGCTGGGCATAAAGAGAGACAAAAGTCTGAGGTCTCTATTTCTTACTTAGTTATTTGTTTTGTTTTGTCCTATAGTTTAAAGATCCCACGAGTCTGCGTTTACTGTTGTCCTCATCGATTTGACGAGTATCTGAATGAAATGGAGCAGTCGGGAGGGATTTTGATGACAGCCAATAGAGCTGGAACACTAACCACCCACTTCAGCTCTCAAGGGCATTTCTTACAATTCCGCTACTGGGCAGTTTAAGGCATGAAAACCGATCCATCCAGCTCTGAGTTAAATCATGGCCTTAAACCAATTGATTCTGAATTAAATTAAATTTTAAAAAAACAGAAAAAGACAAAAACATAAAACCTCATGGGAGAAGGAGACTGGATGGAGCAAGTTGCTTGCCAACATTATCTCTCCACATTTTTGCTTCTAGTCTCCAATTTCAGAGCGGTTTACATCTCCATGGTAATGGCTCAATGTCTGATTGGTAGAACAAGGCTTCAGGGATGTGAACAGTGTAGGACTTAATCATGAAGTTGGGAATAAAACAAGATTTCGCATGCATATGTTTAAAAAGTGCTGAAAAGGGAGCAAGGGCTGAGATGGGAGTGAGGGGGCGTGGATATGTGAAGCAACAGTAGCTGGGGAGAGAAGCTCAGAGTGCACATCCAGAGTCTCTGTCGCATACTGCCATACCTGGTCCCCTCCAATGGCCTCGCTTCTGACATGTCAGACACCACCCTGCGTAGATGGAACGGGGCCCCCTATGAGATGGACCACACACGGTCCCTTCCGGTGGCAGGGAGAGGCAGGTGACTGCTCCCCCAGCCATGGGACAAGCCCAACCTGACCGACGCAGGTGTCCGTTGGTGCTTCTATAGCGGTCAAAACCGCGAGTCCCAACCATTGTGCGGCATTGAAGACTAAAAAAACAATGTAGCTGTAAAACTGAGAGATTCAAAAAGATGGTATAAAATGTAGTGAAGGTACAAGCAGAAGCTTTATTCATGTATCATTCTTCATACAATGAGATTTGTTCTCTGCATTCAACTCATCCTATTGTATAGGAGCAGTGAGCAGCTGTAGCAAGAAGGTCCTGGGTTTAAATCCTAGGCTGCCTCAGGTCCTTTCTGTGTGGGTTTCCTGTGGGTGTTGCGATTTCCTCCTACCATCAAAAAGACATGCATGTTAGAGTTAATATCACTTGTGCCCCTGAGCAAGGCAATAGGAAAAAAGGACTGGAGCTGGTCCCCAGGGGCTGCAGATGGCCACTGCTCCTATACATAGGATGAGTTTCATATTTTTTAATTGTCCCAATTGTCTCAATGTTTAAAGAGAACAGTCAACTGGCATCGTGTGTGTGTGTGTGTGTGTGTGTGTGTGTGTGTGTGTGTGTGTGTGTGTGTGTGTGTGTGTGTGTGTGTGTGTGTGTGTGTGTGTGTGTGTGTGTG
>OMLC01066179.1:0-22965 GCA_900302585.1 Regalecus glesne | reverse complement strand
AGGGAGGGGAGGGGAGGGGGGCAGGGCCCGTGTTGAAGATGGCGGATGTAGAAGGAGACGAAATTCGCCCGGCTCTTCCTTCGGCACCATGTAATGGACCCGTTGTCGGTTTGGCGGTCGGAACCGCAGCCCAGAGCGCAACCACGGTGACGTCAGGTCCTAGGGTAGTGAGGATTGTCAAGTCAGAATCGGGCTACGGCTTCAATGTCCGTGGCCAAGTCAGTGAAGGGGGGCAACTGCGAAGCATCAACGGGGAACTGTACGCACCTCTTCAACATGTCAGCGCTGTCTTGCCCGGGGGGGCAGCTGACCGAGCCGGCATCTCGAAGGGGGACCGGATCCTAGAGGTGTAAGTAGTCCTATTATCATCCTCGTAATTAGCCTAACCCCCAAGCGGCTAAGGTGGCTTTGCTCCGTATCTGTGTGCTACTTTGTCATTTCAGGCACGTTTGCCATCTCTTCAAAACACAAAATGCCATTCGTCTGTTGTGACAACAAAAACAACCCTGTTAAAAGATAAACCTGAAGTTGTTTAGTTCGACTGCTTGACTATCTCGTCTAATCCTTGTTAACATCGATATAATAACCAGCCAGCTAATGCTGATCAGATTGCGTGAACTGGTTACCAACGGGCTGTGCATGCTGATTAGTGTTAGCTAGCAACTTTTAGCCAGCTAGGTGGCTATCGTGTTTTCAAGCTGACCCCCTTTTGCGCAATGGTTGTTATTGTGGCTTGACGGAGAGAATAGAACCTTATCTATGTTTTATTCTGTCCCGTTGACACGAATGCTAACGTACATTTAATTGTAACTCGGTGTTTTGGTGTCACTGAAAGATAGGACGGAGCCAATGAATATGTGCTTGGTGACAGTTTGTCCAGTGTATCCTCTGAGTCGGGGTGCTAGTGAAGTTTTGCATGCTGCATGAACTGAGTAGTGTTGTCCATTGTTTATGTTCCCTTTCCTTGACTGTGTGTTTGGGTGGAGTTGGCTGTAGCCGAAGAGACCAGACTAGGCACGTAGTGAATGATTTATGTTCAATCAAGGCCACTAACTCTTGATGAAGCGTTCTTAATCAAGAAACTCGAGGGAGAATGCCTTGGATTTTACACTTCTAGTTGTTTAAGGGTATACTTGGCAAGTTAATTACTTATGCCTCACACCGTTTGCATCGGCACATTGATAAAATGGCAAATCTTGTGAAATCTCAGATTTCTCGTTTCATCTTATGCAAAGTCATAGTGGTTACTGCTTTTTTATTGGGTGTAAAGGTTAACAAGTAAAGTGGCCATAGTCCTTTTACACACCCCTAATCATAATGATTTCCCGTGGGGACTACTTTTTATTATTACTCATGTAGGTAACATGGAAACGGAACTGTGAGAACAGACAGTTGTTACTGTGTTAGTTACACCCTGGTCAAAATTAAACTTAAGCAAAGTAGAAAGGGGAAATGAGGAAGATTCGTCTTGCTGAGGCACCAAAACGAGTTGCATCCTGATCTATGATTTCTCCATCCAGGCTGTTATGTTTCTCAGGTCATATGACCTGACGTAATTTCCATGTGACACATGATTGTTTCTCAAAAAACTCAAGGCAAGACTAGACAGCAAGAACCATAAGTAGCAAGCTCATCAGGTTCCATATGGCACTCATTCCAGCATTTTCATACTGACCAGAAAACTAGTTAGATTGGTGATAGCATCTATATTGATTACTTTCAGAGCATGGTGCTGGTGTACAAATGCTTGTTTTAAGGAACATCTTGAGTAAACTTGGTCATATGTCAAATATGTCTGTTATATTCATAGTTTCATAATATCCTTTGCTGGGGGATTTGAAAGGGATAGTTTTGTGGAAGCTTAATATGGCAGCAGTATTGATGACTCTTAATTTTGCGCTAACCCAATTGATATTCTATCAACCTCCTTTGTCAGTAACTGACATTCGAAACGGCTTTTTGGAACAGGTTGTACTCGTTTAATATGGCTAATTAAATCTAGTATATTTTTCCCTTTATTACCTCCCGTCCCCTCATTCTGAACGCGCGCGCACACACACACACACATAAAAATTCAGTTAATTGGATCCAAGGAATGTCCCCATATTTACATAAGAATCTAAATGTTCACTAATATGCACTGTCCCCATTTGAATAAATAAATACAGGCTTCTATCCATATCATACACTGGTTGTATTTTTTCCAACCCTGTCTAATGGTTAATAATAACAATGGTTTTGATTATGTTTCACTTTCCCCTTTGGTTTTGCTGGTATCAGTGGGAGGGGGGGCTTATGGCAGACAGACGCTTTGTCTCTATGGCTTTCCCTTACTCTCGATGTCCCCCTGGTTCTAAGAGGAAGATTAACACTGACACCTGATGCTGCTGCCATCTGGTCCCAGATAAGTGAGCTAAGGAGTGTAGGCATCTTGCAGCACAGCATGCAAGCCTATTCTGACCACAGAGACACACTATGTTACTCAGCCTAGTTACTCAGCAAACCCAGCATATTAGGTTTATCAATGGTTGGCAAAAGATGGCCACTTCAGTGTTGCCTCTCAATTTGTTTTAAACTGGGGTATTTCATAAAGCTACATGTGCTGCTAAGCAGATGCTGTGGCAAATGGCTTGTTTGTTTAAATGTTCTATTTCTTTCATTTCCTTTGGCAGGGTGGCAGGTTACCTTAGCAGGGTGGCCCACCCTGCCTAGACAATGGTAGGGGAAACCCTGCACTTTACCATATGCCACACAGTGTCTAAGATGCATGCTAATGATAATATGTCTTACTTAAAAAGTGTACACTTCAACAATCAGTGGTATTTTCATTACCATCAGAGATGGATCAGCGTACATTGCTCCTTTGAAAATTAAATTAAAATCCATTCAGAATACTGCTTTGTTGTACTGTATCTAAAACCAGACACTGAATAAATATATCAGTTTAAATTCTCTTAGAGGTGCATAATTTATCAATGTTTTGCAGTTGTTTGGTAGTTCATTTTGTATAGCCAGATGAATATGGGTGGTTGTATGGCAAAAAATTGGAAACCACACGCTCATACAGATAAATGCAGGAGATTTTCCCACACGGCATATAACTTGCACCTGTAAAAAAACCCAAATGAAAATAAAAACATGAAACAATAAAGTATCTCTCTCTCTTCTCTCCGTCCCTCCCCAGCAATGGGGTGAGTGTTGAGGGCGCTACCCATAAGCAGGTGGTGGACCTGATCCGAGCTGGGGAAAGGGAGCTGGTTTTGGCCGTGTTGTCTGTACCACCCCAGGAAGCTGATGGTTTGGAAACAGGTGAAGATGGCTTGGTCCTACCCAACTATGATTACGGTGACAAGCAGGCAGTGCCCATATCCATCCCTACCTATAAACATGTTGAGCAGCACTCGGAGAGATTTGTGGTGAGTATTTTGTTGACAACAGAGTTGAATTTTATCCTTTCAGGTCATTACTGTTTATGTTTTGTGAAATAGGGTTAAGATCAAAACTTGCAATTTTAACATGTTTTCTCATATTGCTTATGATTGTCATATAGATTGCTTTGTTCAAACTCCAAATCCTATTAAAATCAAGCTTACAACATCCTTAACTACATCACCCTACCCAACACTTTCTGTCGCAGGTATACAACGTGTACATGTCAGGTAGACAGCTGTGCTCCAAGCGCTACCGGGAGTTTGCCATCCTGCACCAGAATCTGAAGAGGGAGTTCTCAACATACAGCTTCCCTAAGCTGCCTGGCAAATGGCCTTTTTCCCTCTCTGAACAGCAGCTGGATGCTCGACGCAGGGGTCTGGAGGAATACTTGGAGAGAGGTAGGCTGGATTTGAGGTTCCACCAGCCTGTTAGCACTGTAACCAAATAGTTTCCTGTTTACTTAAACACAAAACTCTCCTCTGGGCCTAAGGTCTGCAGACTTTGTGTCTGGTGAAAGCCGGGGGGGCAATGGGGGGGATGAAAAAGAAAATGGAATAGGAGGATAATAAAAAGGATAAAAGAAAATTGGGACAGAGGACCCAGCCACTAAGGATGCACAAGCCAGTGCATTATTGGTACCCGTCACAAGCCCGTATTAATGGGGGACCTTGCGCCAGAAATGGCATCCAGCATATAGAATTTGAGAAATCAAATATGCGGATCATAAATCAATATGTGGGGCAGAACTGTTGCCCAAATGTTCAAAATATTCATAATTACATAATTGGTACAAGAGGAATTAAAATGCACGTTAGAGATTTGTTATAGCTGTTGGGTTATAAATTGATGGAAGAGATTAGGCAATTGACTTCATGGTGGAGTCTTTCATGACAGTCTAACAAACATCTAAAATATTATTATAACTCAGGCTCTTAAACCTCTTAAAAGCTGATACTGTTATGTTGCAAAATGAGTTCAACATTAACAAGAAATAAAACATAGGCACAAGTCATTTCTTTAAAAAAGATTTAAACAAGGGAGAGGTTAAGCTCTAGTTTTACTGCACAGTGTGCAATGTGCATTTCACGTGATTTCGAGAGACAAATAGATCTTTGCTTGAAGACGTGAGAGAACACTTAATGTCATGTTGCAATCCAGAGAGGAGGGAGAATTTTTTCAAAAACATTAACTGTGGAATGTACCAGGCTGTCTAGAATACCTGCACGTCCTGTCAAACCTCAGCAACTCAACCTATGGACACTGCATATAACCACAGAGCATAAAGATAAAATATTTTGCTTGCTTTTCTCTCAAGGTTGTTGATTTGCCACATTTTGACCCCTGTTCCTTCTCTTAATCTTTCTTTCACATCTGTCTCGGCCTCACTCTCTTTCTCTCTAGTGTGTTCTGTACGAGTGATTGGAGAAAGCGACATCATGCAGGAGTTCCTCTCAGAATCGGATGAAGTATGCTGCCAGCTGTGCATGTGGTTGTATCTGTTTATCAAAGGGTTGTGCAAGCTTGATATGTTGTTTTTTTTCTGTTGCTGCACAACTCTGCTGTATATTCCCTTGTAAGCATTCACTCTTGGCATTATCTTTTTCATGTACTTAACAGAATAATTTCAAGAATTTGTCAAACATTAATGCCCGTTTACTAAAAAAATAACTACAAATAATAATAATTTATCATCCACGTCATGGAATTTGTTATATCTGCTAACTCTCCCGTTGGAATTCTAAAAAATCTCCATGGACATGCATGCACAGATACATTCAGTCTCTCTTTCTCACTGTCTCTCCCTTTCATTTCTCTCTTACTTCTCTTTCTCTGTGTTGCTCATAAAGTTGCTTTTACATAAATTAAAGAATACACGATGTGAAGCTGTATTTATTATGTCATTCCTGTTTAGAACTATAATGGTGTGACAGATGTTGAGCTGCGGATAGCCTTGCCAGACAAGACCACCATCTCTGTCAGAGTTCGCAAGAACAGCACTACAGATCAAGTCTACCAGGTATACCACATTATAAGTACATAGTCTACATTCCTAAATTTTTGCAAAAGTAAAATAATGAACAACAGCCATACTAAATCTTAAGAGAATATTTAAGTAATGCATTAGATTCCCAAACCTGCTTTTTTATCATGGCAAACTACCCAATATTTAACCTGTCTTCTTTCTCCTCTCTTAGGCTTTAGTGATAAAGGTTGGAATGGACAGTATCATGGCCAGCTACTTTGCCCTTTTTGAAGTCATCAACCATTCGTTTGGTAAAAATTCTATATCTTTTATTATATATGTATTTGTAACTCTTCTTTTGAGACTTTGTCACATCTACAGCATCTTGTTTATGGAATTGGACCTATGGTCGCATATGTGTCTAATATGTACGTTGCTCTGGATAATAGCGTCTGCTAAATGCCTAATGTAATATTAAAAATAGCAGGTTGTTTGTACACAGTGAATCATTTCAAATGAAGTCAGTGATTAAGCTGACATCTCTCATGCTTTTTCTCATTCTCCTCATCTCCCTGTTTACCAGTGCGGAAACTGGCACCTAATGAATTCCCCCACAAGTTGTATGTTCAGAACTACACATCAGCAGTGCCAGGAACCTGCCTTGCTCTACGTAAATGGCTGTTTAGCCCCCAGGAAGAAGACTTACTCAGAGACAACCCGCTGGCCCTGCACTACTGCTTTCACCAGGTAGTAATGGGATATATTTTATATCAATATCATAGATGCCTTACTGTTACTCACTGGTTGTGAATAAGCTTCCCATCGGTGCCTACTATTTTAGTCTGTATTTTACTTTCTTCTGCTGTCTGTGTGTTGCTGTGGTCCGGTTTTATGAGCCATAACAGCAAAAAGTGCTTGAGTTAGCAAAGTACATTGCCATTATGGGAGGCTTCAGCATGGATTTGCATTTTGTAATGGCAAGTCTGCTTTGTTCATTAGTGCATTCTTAAAAGCTAGGTTTAGAAAATGTATGATCTAAAATGGATAGCAGTTGGCTTGTTTGCTGACTGCGATTGAGCTAATAAATCATCTGGGTTTTTTTTTAGTTGTTTTTTTTTAAACCAGTCTAGTGAGGTCTTGCAGAGCTAGTATGTAATCAGGCTTTACCTCTTGGATGCAGGTAGTCAACTTGTGTTTCTATCTAAATAACTTGTCATTGTGTTATATTTATTTATTGGTCTGGCCCTTATTCTAAGTGTTACAAAATAATGCACATATGCATAGATGAATAATAACAAATTATATCAAATGCAGAAATATCATTGACTGAAAATTGACATGTATTATCCATTGTTTTGGATAGAATGTTCTTTTTTGAGATAATTGATCCATATGCCAGGGCATGCCTCGTTCTATGTCCAAAAGGATCTACGATAGCATTTTCTCCTTGCACTGTTATGCAAGGGCACTTGTGAGCGTAGCATACTTTAACTTGACAATTCTGATTGGTTAAAAAAAGGAAATAACCCAGAATATTTTTCACAGTTTCTCCAGAATTATAATGGTTTCTGTCAGACTTTTCCTTTCCACCATCACAGTGCTAACACTTTGTGTGGATATAGATCTAGCTATAGAAGGCTATGGATACCTAAGAGTTGTATAACCACATTATTTTTATTATTTTTCCAACAATTGTTGTACATCAATACATTATAAAACCTTTATTCTGTACTTTTCCACTTCAAAGACCCCAAAACGCACTTCATAATCAAGGAAAAGAAAACGTCTCAAATATGCCAGGAACTTTTGAAAATCATCAGTGAAGGACATCAAAAAAAGTTTAGGTATAATCCAGCTCCGTCTGCATCTTAGGTTGAATCTCAGGTGGTTCCTCTGGTCAGAGGTCTTACGTGCCGTTTCCTTTTACTCACATACAAGTTTTAGACAGACCTTGCTGAAATGAGTCATCAAGAATGCTTCAAGATAGTGAATTCTGCATACTGGACCAGCAAAAATTGCTGGTCCAGTATGCAGGTGCAATCATTTGGCTCAGTGTATGTCTGTCACTTTAAATAGCTGGTCAATGCAATAAAATAATTGTTTGCATCTCAAAGAACCTTTCTACTGCCATGTGCTGTTAGTCTTTTGAGATCAATATTGTGCTACTATTCTTAAGGTAAATATGTATATTCTTACAGCAATAAAATCCCTGATTTTTAAATCTCCCTCACACATAAAATCTCAACTGGATTTTGTATTGAATATTTGATTTATTCCTCGTCCGTTTAAAAAAATGACAAAGATCCATCCGTCTCCAACCGCTTATCTGAAGTTGGGTTGCAGAGTCATGCTGGAGCCTATCCCAGTGCTCATTGGGCAAAAAGCAGGGCAACAATGACAAGACAATAAAATCAAAATAATGGACAATAATATGAATTATATCTAACTGTCAAACAATATTCAACACCAAGGAATTAACTCCTTCTAGTGTCAGTCTGCAGATAGCGGATAGGATTTGTAAAAATCCCCATGGGAACATCTGTGGGACAAAGCAATTGCAGAAAACACTCGGATAGTCACTTCTAAAATATACCTGGTTGAAAGTTGGCTCTACAAGTGCATATTTTCTTCTCATTCGTAATCTTGTTAACCTTATTTTTAGTCTCTTAAGGAAGGCTGTCTGTTCAAGTTAGACCACCATAAAATTAGAGAGCGGAAGTCAGAACCTTTTAAAGCAAAATGCATTCTCCTAGGAGCGTCTTCTTTTTGGACTTTTTGATGAAAATTATTTATTCTTATCCCTCCTTTTTCATATTGACTTCATATAGTTTAGATCCACATTGTTGAGTGCAAAAAGATTGATTGGAATAATACAAAGTATTGTATAGAACTCGTCATTATCACCAGTGGGGAGAAATAAAAGATAGGGGTTTAAGCTTAATCCATACACATACCAGCCACACCTCTCACACAAGCACACTCATTTTCTCTGTTTTCTCTAACTCTCATTTTCTGTCTCCCTCTGCTTTGCATGACCCAGGCACTGGATGATGTGAAGAAGGGATTCATAAAAACAGAGGACAAATCCTACCAGCTGCAGAAGCTGGCAGAGCAGCGCAAGATGACCATGGTTAGTCCCACAGTCCACTCTTTGTTCAGGAAGGGAATTTGAATGACGGAACCATTTTCCACCCTACCAAAACCATCACCTATAAACTACCAAATAAATCAGATAAAATACTTCATAAATTGGTTAAAGTGGCAGTAGCTGGCTTTTCAACTTTTCCCCCTTAACATTTCTACATAGTATCATTGTTTGCACCAGTAATGTGATCCGGTTGTCTTTGTGACAACCAGATCACTTTCCATTTATTAGTAGTGTGGCTACTGTCCAAAGTGAGAAAAAACTGAAACAACCGTAAGAATCCCAATTTTAACTATAAATCCCAATTTCAGTGCTATGATGAAACCAGAATAAAACATCCGGTAATATTAAGAAGGAGGCAGATTGTGTTAATTAACTGATTCAGTAGACGGAACGCTAACTGGATGTTTGTTTGGAACCCTCCCAAACCCTGGGTATTTTATCGAATTGTTTCCTTGTCAAGATCTGTTTCCTCCATGCCAGAGTATGATATAATGTCACCTAACCTTAACTTAGCCTCAACCAAGACCTAAGCTTAACCTAATGTTTACCTTAACGTAATTGTAACTGATAGCTAACTGTTTCCATGCAGATGCTTTCATCTGACTAGGGAGAAACTGATCTCGAATGGAAAACGAGAGTTCGATACAACACTGGAGCGCTGCATTGAGTCAATACCCATCACTAGAGGTTCACTCTAGTTTTACTTCTGTTTCCATCACCCCCTCTGCTTTCTTTACCTCTTCCATCTACAGGGTTCTTTTTTTTCTTGCCAGAAGGAGATTCTACTATAGCTTCAGTTTTACTGTCATTTCTATTACTGGGGATAGCTACCAGTCGCTACTTCAGAAAACTAAAGCTTTCTTCCTATTTTGAATGGTTGACATATTTCCTTTGTGCCGTAGATCAGCCTTTCATTTTCCCATGAGTTCGTACCCAGTGGCAGACAGAATTGCATAGTGAAAGTGAGGCTTACAGGGAACTAAACACTGATGGTGTCATTTTATCACCATTACACTGTTTATAATGATAAGTTAAAGTGAAAAGGTTTGCTGCTGCTGCTGTAGTTCTATTTTTGTGCATTATGTAAAATAAAGGTATTCATATTGCATTTGAATTTGTGACACTGTGTAAATATTAATACATGTGTATAATTGTGTATTCTTCTATTTTGTCCTAGTACCTGAGTCTGCTACGATCATGTGAGGGCTACAATGAGGTGATGTTCCCACACTGCTCCTGTGACTCCAGGAGGAAGGGTCATGTGATCACAGCCATCAGCATCCATCACTTCAAATTGCACGCATGCACTGAGGATGGCACACTGGAGGTGTGTGTTTGGGTGTGCGGACTGGTGCACATTAAAGAACATGAAAAATGTTGTATGTTAGTTGTTTGCTGAACAGGTTAAGGAAGAGGGTATTATTTGGACCAGGACTTTAAATGGTAAACCTTTAAAGAGCCACCGGACATGTGCGTATGTTTGTGGTTGTATTTTTGTTCGAGAAGGACAAAACGCTCAAGGTGAGAGATGGGTGATTGTGTACGCAAGGGGTGCTTGGAGAAAATGTACAGTGTGTTTTGTGTGCATGCACACATGTATCCATGATTACATGCATTAAGTGATGGATATGTACATAATCACGTACACCCAGAAACACTTTGGACAAAGCACACCTTTCTTCTCTCCTACTCTCCTCAGAATCAGGTCATAGCTTTTGAGTGGGGGGAGATGCAACGCTGGGACACAGACGAGGAGGGTATGGCCTTCTGCTTCGAGTACACCAGGGGAGAGAAGAAACCTCGCTGGGTCAAGATCTTCACCCCATATGTGAGTCACCTTCCATCTCAAAAAAAAAAAGATTTGTACAATGCTATTTTCCACATGTTTGCTTTTTTTGTGTTCTGACTTGTCTGACTTGTTCGTTTGAAATGTCAAGACAACAAAATTTGGGATCTGTGGATGTTGGGAAATTCTCATCAGATCTGTCTGCTTCAACAGATGTGACCTCTTAAGATCAGTTGAGTCAGATGTTATTAAGGCAGGAAATAGAAGAAATTAAGGATTTGCAGTAAAATAAATAAATAAAAAAGGGCAGTAAATGATGTTGTCCATTGCCTATAGCCAAAACCAACATTTTTCATTTTGTTGAAATACTACCATGTATCTTAGTTTCCACCAGTGGAGCTTCCTGGAAATTAAGACCATACCCCGATATTAAAAAACACATAGTTATTCACATGACCATTTAAATAATTGTAGTGTGACCATAATCAAGATATCAGTGTATTGGTATGCATGTATAAATATCCATTGTATTGTTAAAGAGAACACCATGTGGAGAGATCAAAACGGCCTACATTTCTTTGTAGGACATAGTGAAACCTATCTTTCCATGTGTCGTCATAGCGGTGCAATATACCCAGCACACTGTTGATATCTGCCGTGGTATAGTCATACTTTTTTTTAGCAGTTATTGGCCAATAACGATAAGCTGACTGACTTATTGTGTGTCACAAAGGAAACAAGGATAACCGGTTAATCGTTGCCCGTTGCTGTTAGTGGTATATGCCTTTTAATTTGGAAAACATGTGCTGAGGGGTTTTCTTGTTTCTTCCCCAGTTTAACTACATGCACGAGTGCTTTGAACGGGTCTTTTGTGAGCTGAAATGGAGGAAACAGGTACGGACCACACCTTTCCTTTTCCATTCTTGCAAGTACATGACTTCATGTCAAGTCTGAAATGCTCAATGAGACACACCAAGTCGAGCAGCTTTTTTGGGCTGACCTATTTCCTTTCATCTTCTGGTTACATGGGTTTAATAGTGATTCATGAGTTCAACATTGATATCTCCTTATTTCTTGCCTGATGTCAGGTTGAGGAAGAGGCATCTGATAAAGACAACAAGAACTGCAGTAACAATGGTAGGTAATTTTAACAAATATATATTTTTGGTCTTTTAAAACATGAAATGAGATGCAAAACATCAGAACTCCCACTTTTTTGAATGTATGTGTGTGTAGGGGGTAAACTGTCTACCGGGAACATTGCTGCAGTAAAACAATTGTATTCAGTCAAACACCCATCATATTGCACTTAGTAAAAGCAAACAAGCTAAAAGTTTTATTATATCTCAATGAAATTTGCTGTCAGGTGAGGTGATTTTAGCCTAACGTTATCCCATTCATGCCCAAAAATCTCAATATAGGAGAGGAAATCAGGGAAGATTGCCACCTATTGCCTCGCTAGTTCATACGTAACGTGGGGCTGATCACAGTGAAACACCTCTGAATTACAAGCTGGTTTCACATGGATTGGTTGATTATCATTGCAGCTTTTGCTTGACCTTGTATATTGGTTATTGTGAGCAAAGTTGAATGAAAATAACAAGGTAAAGGAAAAGGTTGTTTCTGTTGGACTCTGTTCCCCACACTTGCATTATGCAAAAAATAAAATGTGACAAGAGTTAATTATCACCCAAGGGTGCCTGTGATGGTATATAGGGGAAGTCGTGACTAGGTGTATGTACATGAGTAAGACTCATTTTTAGACATCGTTGCTTGGGTCACATAGTAGAAGAGAGCGGTTTAGAGATATTTAGACACCGTGTGGAACCTCATGAGGGCAATGAGTTCATGTGAACGAACAATCACAAGCCATTAGAATTAATGCAAGGGGATAGGTTTGTTTTTATGTGTCACAATTAGTCTCCACATTGTGACGGTGGACATGGACTTAGATGGACCTTGGGGGATTAAGACCAGATGTCCTTTCTGACACCCTACCGTGAGTTCGAACAAGTGGCTCATCAGTTCCCAAAGCCCATACTCTACCACTGAGCTACAGCGGCCTCCCTTTCGAATTAATGCAAGGATGACCTTGGAAGTCATAGGAACTGTTATGGCATGATGCATCACAGAGAATTAATTTAGTCGAGAACTGTAGCGCTAAAGGGGTAGACAGGCTTCAGAGTACCAGAAAATGGAATCAGAAGCATTGACTGCCAAAAAATGCAATCGACCTGACTTTGTCATCGTTACTTTAGTTAAAGGGCAGACTGACAACTTAAACAATGCCACAGTCCACCTACAATGGACAAGACTCTACCTTTATAGATGACTCAGTTTGAGATGTGCTTTTTCAACAATGTGCTGTTTGTTGTGGATACCATTTTCATAATAAAGCAGTTGATTCAACCTTAAATTTGAAACCATTTCTGTGTGTTTCAGAGTACCTTCCTCCTCTGGAGACACAGCAGAAAGGGTGGCGCCACCTAGGGGGCGAGATTGCAACCTCCTAAAAAAACCTGTCTCCTTCCGAACTAGAATCGATCAACTCATGCCATCCCAGCCACAGCGCCCATTGACAAACCCAGAACTGAGTGACTGACTGAGGCACTCCATGCCCCCATAACAAACTGGAATTGACACACTTGGGAAAACAACTCGCATATATCAAACCCTGGGATGCACACAGCAGGACAAGCAATGAAGGAAAATAAGCAAAAGCAAACTTTCATGTCATTTACTAGATGTCCATAGCGTCTCTACTATTTTCCTCCATGCATTACCCCTCAGTTACAGGGGTTGAGCATGAAAATAAAATCTGGGACCCCTCTGGTTAACAATGAGATGTAAAAGCTACAGCAGGTGATTGGGCAACGTCCACAGCAGCATGGCAACGTCATTTGGAACGATGGAAGCACTTTGACAATGCATCCAGCCAATGAAAGGTCATGTGGTGAGGGAGCCAATATCTGCAACCAGATTGTGACAGCCAGTCCAGCAACATGACTGGAATGGTCAAAACGCTTCAATGTGCCTCTGGTCCTCAGAACTTGAATGAAATTCTGGAGGGGAGAAAATCGAAGGAGAGAAACAGGAAAAAGGAAGATACTGGTCGTAAAATGGAAAGAAAGCAAAACCCTGTTATACATTGATGCTGGACATTAACAGAAAGGTTTATGTTTTTTGTTTATTTTGTTTTAGTTCATGGGTTAAACAGTGTGACATACCAGAGGATTATTAGGAGAATGTGTGTTCATAATTATGGTTTTGATTAAATTCTTAATCATCTTTACTTAGAGATTAATATAAGAGTTACATAATTTGTTTTCTTGATCTACCAGAACTGACTGAATTGCATTCAGCCAGCTCAACTTGTTCTCCATTTTCACTCTATCTCACTAATCTAACTTACGCTAATGTAGAAAGATGTCTGTGAGCATCCACCGCAGTTTGTACGTTTATCTCCACCTTCAAAGTATTTTATTGTAGCGATTCAGCGAAACTCAGAAGTTGAGAGGAAACTGCATTCCTTTTCGAGATAATTCACCAAAACCTCGTACATGAGTAGCCCCCATGTTCAAAAACAAAAATGGTTTTGGGCAAGGCACTTGTGTCCTTAACTCATCAAAAGGTTCAACACAGGGCATTCGTCCAACAAGAAATTGAAGACAAGAAATATGAGTCATGAACGGTGCTGCAGTTTGTAGGGCGAGCAGCAGAGAGCAGTAGAGTTAAAGAAACCCTCCAGTCAGTATCAAGCCGAGATGGAGAGATCATCTTGGAGCTCTGTGGACAGTGCTTCCCTGGGCTCTGTAACTCTTGCACTTAGTACCACTCCTCCACAGTTTGTCCATTAATGGTGTCAGGAGAACAGATTTTGTGTGTGTGTGTGTGTGTCTGTGTGTGCTGTGTTGAAAATTGACAGTATGTTAACGTGTGCAACCATGACTGCATGATACAGCATAGGAAGCAACGCAAGTAACCTTTCTGTCGCTGCAGCTCAGTCGTTACAGTATTAGCTGTACATCAGCTACATTGTCTGTGGATTGATACATGTGAGTGCATAGATATTTTGAATGCTCAGTTTGATTCATTTGCGCTTTATCAGTCCCACAAGGGGCAATTATACAAGTTAATTTGAGATTATTCTCTTTCATTCAGGCAGTTATTGGAAAAAGCATTGTAAATTAGATTCATATTGATTTTTATTTTCAGTAGCTTCAGATGCACAGTTTTGCTCCTGTACGGTTTGTATACTTTTTGTATACTTATGTTTTTGGTTTCATTTCAATAATATAGTTTTTTTCTTTTCTAAGATTACAGTTGTATATTTGAATCAACCATAACAACTTTGATGCGTGTGTGTGTGTGTGTGTGTGTGTGTTTGTGTATATCTATTGTGTTCACTCTCCACATTGCTGATAGGGTGTTAGACATGGATCGGGTGTGTCTGATGAGCCTGTCAGTGAGGGCCGGAGGATGAAGACAGGGCTCTATGTTGCAGTGGCAATGAAGATGGCCTGAGTTAGTGGAGATAAATTGGAGACATTTCTCTTTTCCTAGGTAACATCCACAGCCTCTCTCATTCTGTTTTGTATACACACACACACACACACACACACGTACACACCCTCGTCCTTCCTCCCTGTTCTCTGTAATCTGGTTTCACCTTGTGATGGAGGAGGGGGCATGGGGATTGACGAGCTATCTGCAAAAGTTATAACAATTAATATTTTGTTGTTGTCGTTTGACTTTCTTCGAGAAAAGGCCTTGGGCAGTAGGATGTCGCCTGTGACAGACACCACGGTTAACAAATCTGTGAAAGAACTGCTGAGAACGTTAAGTTAGAAAGCTCACTGGTTATAATGACAGCTGAGGTAATGGCCAATTTGGAGATGGATGATATAAGAATGGGAGGTGCTAGACCAGGAAACTTTTTTTCTTGTTTTTTGAATCCTACGTATTGAGACACTGATAGAGAGGTTTTTTTTAAATCCCTGGTGGGCGCATAGCTAACATTGCTTATGTTCTTCCAGTTGCTCTCCCATCCATTATCACAGGGAGATGTGGTTGCCGTGGCAGCACAATGTCTACTGAGCATGCCCGGTCTAGTCTATACCCTCATCTTTCTTGTTGGCCTGTTCACAATTATCCTAATATTTGTTTTGCTGGTTCTCGTCTGTTTCTTGTCTCTGTAGCTTGTAACACTGAATAAGCGCAAAATGCCCATAATGTGATGCTCTTGAGCTCACTGTCGTCATAGTAACTCGCACTCATCCGTTGAGGTATCATACGAGGACTGTCTCAGTCACCGCGCTGGCGTTGGGACAGTCCAGTAACAGGAGTCAGATGATAGGGATGTACATCACAGCGTAGTGTTGCCAGTCAGTTTGTTCAGGGGGGACACTGCTTGTCCACCTATGTTAATTTTGTAGCACACTGTATTGTGATGGACGTTCATGAACGAAGGCTGTTATTGTCAGCAGAGAACCCATCTCAAAAGGATCCCCCATTCCAGCTTATTGCGCGGCGTTAAACGAGGCCACTCAGTCAGCCTTACTTCGAGACCAGTGCCACACTGCAAACGCACTCCTCTCAATATCTCTGCTTTTGTGTAGACTCTTAGTGTTTGTTGACCTTTTGAATGCACACCCGACTTCAAGGGCATTAGCAACAGGCTTTTCCCATTTGAGCTGATGTGTCATACGTGACTAACATGGACGATGGCTACAAGTGCTGTTCTGTAACTGTTCGTCTTTTGTGTAGATAAACAATTAATTTCTGTTCCATGCTCAGTGGCAGAGGGCTTTTCCGAAACCCCTACACTTCATTTGTCTTCGTCTTCAGCATAACTTGTAAATTATTGTTAAAAAGAAGAAGAATTTTATCCCATGGGTAAGAAGCACTCTTATTTCTCCCAACTGAAACTTAATTTATTTCAGCAGAAATCGTAAAGATAGAGGAAGTCATAGTGAAGTTTGTCAGAGCGATTGTGGATTCATTCATATTGTGCAGTCAGGCTGTAAGAGGGAGGATGAGCGAACTTCTCATGGAGACAAATAGTTGACGTTGCAATTACTCAGCAGTCTAAAGACATTGATTAACAGCTGATACACAACTACAAAATGGAGAGTTTTATATCTGAAAAATAAATGAAGGTTTACTAACCAATATAAGAAAAAAAGGTTTGAAAGTGTCATGTAGAGTATTAAATTGTAACATTATTTTAAATAAAGTTATATATTGAAGAAAAAAAGATGCTGTTTGACATGTCGCTGTTTTCATCATTGTGGGGATACTTTGTTAATTCAGCCTCAGTCATGAAATGGAAATTTAAATGCGATCCTTTTGATTCCACTTTCCTCAGGACTTGTCAGAGCAGCTGTCGGAGTGATAAAGTACCAAGTCAGTGCATATCAATGTATGGATCCTTTATTAGCCTATTGAGACCAGACAGGTCAGGATGATCCTCTTCCAAAGGCTTGTAGTGATGAAGCAATATACATAGCACGGTTCATAAGGTGAAAAAAATCCAATGATGAGCAAGTTTTTATTGATAGTAATACAGTGATAGGGGTGGCATAGCTCAGTGGGTAAAGCGGTCATCTGGTGATCTGAAGGTTACAGGTTCGATCCCGCCGCCTGCAGAGATGCATGCTGAAGTGTCCTTGAGCAAGACTGTGTTATCCTGACTGCTCTGCCCTGTGATGGAATGGTGACCTGTCTAGGGTGTTTCTCCACCTTTCGTCCAATGAGCACTGAGACAGGGTCCACTTCCCTCATGACCCGACTTTGGTTAATCAGTTGATGATGGATTGATGGATAATAATCTTCTTTATAGGGACAGTGAAAGTGTTTTATTGCCACATGATCAAGGCTGGTTCAAATTTGTTCTCTTCATTTAGCCCATCCTATTGAATAGAGGGCCGTGGTAGCTCAGTGGTAGAGTGTTAGCTTTGGGAACTGATGAGCTAGAGCCAGCGGGATCAACCCACCATGGGGCATCAGGAGGGGTATATGGCCATAACCCCCCCCCAAGCTCCATCCAAGTCCGTGTCCATCCCTACAACATTGGGGCTAATCATGATACATAATTATTATATAAGAGCAGTGAGCTTAGCTGCAACAGCACTCAGGGAGCAGTCAGGGGTTCAGTGTCTTGCTCAAGGACACTTCAACATGCCTTCTGCAGGGGCCAGGGCCCTGATTCCTGAGCTGTGCTGCCCTGATGGAGCTAAAATGGAACAATCTTGGCCACATAAAAAGGATCCGCCATGATGGAATTGATTGATCTACTCAGGGATGAAGTTTTATACATATTGGCAGCCGAGTGAGGTGATGACATCTCATCCATACGTACACTTATTTATAGAGTCAATCACTCATTTCTCATCCACACCCTTGCTTTGGAATAATGCCACTATCATTGAGCAGAGGGCAGATGTGCAAGTGTCATGTGTGGGAAATATTTACGCAAATGTCCCTTTTTATCCAGTGATGCAAATACAGTCACCTCATCGTCACCGAGACGAAGGAGCTTGTCTTTGACACCCGTAGTAAAGTCCACCCCACGTTGCCCCTCTTCCATCAACATCCAGCCAGTGTAGATGGTGGAGAGCTTTAACTACCTTGGCGTCATCTCTGACATAAACCAAGAATTGATCACCGCATCACAGAACTCCATCCATAAACTCTGTCAACAAACGCTTCCCCTCATCCGCAAATTTGGGTCTCCCCCAGTCAAACCCCACCCCCTGGTCCTGCGGCTGCTCACTGCTGCTTTACAACGAGAGGTCCGTTTTATGTGTCATTATTAGTCCCCTTGTTGTAGGGGGTGGACACGGACTTGGATGGAGCTCGGGGGGGTTATGGCCACATGCCCTTCCTGATGCCCCATGGTGGGTCGAACCCGCTGCCTCTAGCTCATCAGTTCCCAAAGTACACACTCTACACACACACCACTGAGCTACCGCGGCCCTCTATTCAATCGAATGTGTTAAATTCAGCAAACGAATTCCACTAGTCTTGATCAGACTTGGATGCAGCTTGGGGGATTCACGCCAGATACCCCTCCTGATGCCCCGCGGTAGTCCTTTCCAATAGGATAGATTAAATGCAGAGAACAAATTTCATTGTATGCATGAAAAGTGATTAAAAAAAGCTTCTGTACCAAAGATTATTGAACCCCTTGCTATTTCCCCACGCTCAACCTCCCCACTCGAGACAAGCTTCTGAGAATCACCAGCATGTCTTCTAAGATAATTGCTGTCCCCTACTCCCAACCTGATATCCCTCATTGAACTGCTACCATATGCAGAGCACCGACCACGGCACACGACTCCTACCCCCTCTCTGGCTGCAGATACACACAACCACTCTGCAAGAACACACGCTTTGCGAGGTGCTGGGCCCCTCAGCTACCACTGCCTTAAATATCCTGGGTGCACAGACAGACTTGTGCTGCGGCTGTGCTGTTCTTGTTTGTTTGTACCCTGTTTGGACTGTTACTTGACTGTGAAAGCAGATTTCCTCTGTAAAGGACCAACAATGAATGAATCTGTTCTAAAACGGAGCGCAACACTCGCCACACGGCAAAGTGGTTAGTTAGCGGGTTGAGAGTTAGGCCGTGATCCCTCTTGGATATATTATCGATATATCATTGGAACATTTCTTATTATATAATAGAAGAATAAGCTTTATTTGTATGTCATTGTACACACAATGGAATGTTTCCTCTGGATTTAACCCATCCTGTTGTATTGAGTTAGTCAGCAGCTGCAGTGCCTGGGGGAGCAGTTAGGAGTTCAGTGTCCAGCTCGAGGACCGGGGATCAAACCACCAACCCTCCGATTGCAAGATGTGGCCGCCCTACCTCCTGAGCTATGCCAACCTTGAAGCGAAAATGGAACTACCAAGACAGGACGAATGGATGTAAGAACAGCTGTGCACAATCCGGACTTGAACTCACGACATCCTATGAGCTCGGCGGCAACACAACAGGCAGTTTGTAACACAAAACTTGATAGCAGTGAAGATGTCATCACCCTCTGAACTAACCCAGCTCGTGAAAGGAATAGTGACAGGGAGCTGGTGGTGAGGAACGGGCGTGACAGCTTTCCGGAGTGAAACATTTCAATAACCCTCCCAGACGCGGCTTTGATATTGCAAGGAGGTCTCAAATGATTTGAAAACACAGTGTCTGCACCTCTCGCAGACTCTCCGTGATTCCAAATGATGAACACAGCGAGTTGGAAGGAGAAAAGGGCTTCTTGTTCAGAGGGATGATTCATTCATCTTTTTGTACGTCGCTTTGGATAAAAGCGTCTGCTAAATGACTGTATTGTATTGTATTGTATTGTATAGACAAGCAGCTAATGGATGAATGATGTTTTCGCCGGATGCTTTGCCTTCCTGCGCTTGAATGCTGGTCCTCGCTCATGAGTGGCTGCAGTCCTCTGGAACATTTATATAGGCTCTCTGAAGATGAAAGTGCTGTTTATCTATCTACAGGTTCATGGCAGAAGGTCATTTCTTTAATGCCTTGGTGTTTACCTGTCAGCCGTTGTGCTACTGAGAAGTTGAGAGACATTTTTTCAAGGGGTTTTGGACAGAAAAACAAGACAAGGCCATCAGGAAGTATGCAGAGCAAGGATGCTGCAGCCAAGGTAACAACTGATTCAATCTTGTAGTGAGCAATGTGCAGACACAAAGCTAATGTCCAAAGGTTGAGTTTAGGTACCCTCTGTTTTTCTGAGCATGCACAGAAAGCTGACAACTGTGGTCTCTGACAGGTTCTTCGATGGAGAACCAGCAAAGTGAAGATCCTCTGGCTCCCTCTGCCTCGCCAGGATCTCGACCACGCTGCTGTTTGTCATCGTATCTGACTCGGATGGACGAACACATATTCGATGGCCGCTGGGACACGTAAGCAGAGTCCCGCCTGGAGATGATCTCCCATTCAGACTACTCTGGGCAGATGGTAAACGATAAACACACATGGTGTCGGGTCAGTGAGTCTCCCATAGGAGGGAAAATATTAAACCTCAAAGCATCCATCCTTCTACATGTGTCCAACAGCACCACCTCCAGAGATTCTTACTCTGGCATCATTTGGGCAGCAAATACTCAATTACACAGGCTTATGTGATCATGGCATACAAGATAAATGCCACCATCCTGATGTCTTCATTAATTTTTCCATATTTAATTATGCGGAAACTGCTGCTGATGCTTGCTTGCCCTTTCCTGACACTGAAACCGAAGAAGCTTAATTCATTTGTCATCATACACGCATACAATGAAATGTGTCCTCTGCATTTAAGCTATTGTGCAGGAGCAGTGAGCATGGACCAGCTTCAGTTCTGTTTCCTATGGCCTTGCTCAGGGGCACAGGCAGGAGTATTAACCCAGCACTCATGTCTTTTTAATGATGGGAGGAATCGGGAGCAACCGAAGGAAACCCACACCGACACGGGGAGCACATCCAAACTCCACACAGAAAGGACCTGGGATGGGATTTGAACCTGGGACCTTTTTTGGTATGCGACACCAGTGCTAACTGACGCTACCATGCTGCAACATTGACTCACACTGATGCTGCAGAGCTTCCCAGTAAACTCTGTTGTGGAACAGAGATGATGGAGACCTCAGCTTGTTGAGGAAAGTGCTTCATGTACTTCAACCTGTTTCTGGTGTAAGGGAGAATTTCAGTCCTGTAGCACTTTTCCACATGACTGCCTCATCTTCAGGTGACCTGCTGTAGCCAGCCAGGCTGGAATAATATCCTTAGACTCGCACAGCAGCCAGTTGCCCAGCGGCCAAAGCAAAGGACGACAGCAGAGACTAGGCTACACTGTCTGAGCATCCATTGAAAAGAGTGTGTCTGTGACTAACACCCCGTATCTGATCCAACACAGACAGTGATGATGTTCACTGGGAGGTATGTGTTCTCTCTCTCTCCCAGTATGCTTCACCGTGTGTTAAAAGTGCCCATTCATTTTAGGATGACTGCTTTTAGAGGCATGCTTCCTCCCAGAATACTCACGGTAAGTGAGGGGTTTCATGCACGCAAGGCAGAATTTACCCCCGGCGGGCTTTAACGTGGCTTATTTGCCTTTCTGTTCTATTTGATGGTAACGTTGTTAGCCATGGGGGATGCTGGCGGTCTCAAAGGAACTGAACTCAAACCTGAGATGAGTTGTGCAGTTGCTAAGGTGTGGTATGTAAATACTTTAAAACGCTGCTTTGCCGGTGCAAAATATGACGCGGAGCGCTGAAGCACCTAGTGATGGATGTGTGCAGCTTGTGGGATACATTCCATAGCAAATCCACTTTTATAGCTGTTTGATATGACTTCAGCTTCGCTGGCAAGGACTCACATAGGCTGTGTCCGTGAACGGAGTTGATCATGTTTTAACATATCTGCAATAATTGGGAGGGCATAGCTCAGGAAGCAGGGCGATGGTCTAGTAATCAGAAGATTGGTGGTTTGATACCCGGTCCTTGCAGAAAGCATATCGAGGTTTCCTTGAGGAAGACATTGAACCCCTAACCGCTCAAAGCCTGAGATGGAATGGTGACCTGTCCAGGGTGTTTCCCTGCCTTATGCCTAATGTGCTCTGGGTCAGGCTCCATCATGATCCCGCGACCTGCTTCGGATAAGCATTGATAGTGGATGGAGTAAAGTAATGACAGCAACACAGGGTACAAATCTGCAATAATGCCCCAGTTCTGATGATTCATGCATGTTTCACTCAGACTTTCCCGAGGATGGGATTGATTGCATGTAAAAACTAATGTCAATGTGTTCATGTGACTTTTTTTGCATAACTGAGTGCACATAAATAGTAAATTGACTTATTTTTATACAGCGCTTTTCTAGTCTAGTCACCACTCAAGTCACTTTCCATCATATGCCTCACATCTACCGAGCATGGGGGAATAAGGCCGGACGCCCTTTCCCTGACGCCCCGTGCGGGGATCGAACCCGCTACGTGTGACATGGAGGCACGTGCTCTATCCCTGAGCCACCGCTGCCCCATTTGAGCCTGTATTTCCCCACCTAGCAGGAGTTGGGTGATGTTTGTTTAATCCTAACGATCCCATTTACAATTCAAATGAGTTGTATCTGTATATTAGCAAAGTAATGAATGATCCTAAACTCATCGATTCAGAAACAGGGTGTAAATGTCAGCTGGCCGGGGCCACTGGAAGCAGCCACAGATGACTTACAGGCTGCATTGGTGTTGTCGAACACCTCGTGTCCACTTAACCTCCTGACCGCGGCAGCTTTGGCTGGCTAACCGGCAGTCAGCACAATGACTGAATGTGGCTTGGCAGCCGCAATCAAGCCTAACCACGCATCCCCAGGTATGACTGAGAGGGATGAGTGAGTAGAGATCAGTCATTGTCTGGAGCATCTCTCTTCCCCCCCCTTCTCTCTCTCTCTCTCTCCCTCTTTCCTTTAGCTCTGGTGCTCATTCAGTGTCTCCCTCCATCTCTCAGCAGCTGTATTGACCGGTGCTACCAGGGCCCCTGGTAATTAAAAGCAATTGATCGTCTTGAGCTGCAGAGCTTCGGTGGATATGACCAACCAGAATGGCATCCTCAGTCGCCGAGGGAGGAGGTGTTTATCTG
>OMLC01066178.1:0-15546 GCA_900302585.1 Regalecus glesne | reverse complement strand
CCTTAATGGCACATACCGAATGCACACACACTTAAAGAACCATGTGCACGGCAAACACACAAACGTGCAGACACACACACACACATATGTGTATATACATATATATACACACACACAAGCACACACACACACACACACACACACACACATACACATATATATCTTGACAGCACACTGCTCCTAGAAAATAGGATGGGTTAAAATGCAAAGAATTCCAAATTTCCCCTTGTAAGATTGATAAGGGAATCTTTTTTTAATACTTTAATTGCCCCTATAACAGAAAAATACCTGTCAGAATTGTTTTTAGTCATTACAGCTTTGCTTTTTAATACAGGTGTACCATCCAAACTGGAGTTGTGGCACAGAGGTCCTGGTCTGGGCAACATTATCTGTTATTAGCTATTTGATTTCCTGACAGGCAGGTCCCAGAGTGAGAGAAAAGGTATAACTTACTCATCTGTATTAGATCTTAGGACTGGTGAACCACAGGGCTGCTGCCACAGTGCGCTATTGTACAGTCTGTTTACACCGAACTGTTGCAAAATATGACAACAGCAGCAACACTGAATCACAGATTACTCCACAGTGATTGGACTATTAAACAACAGTGATGAGAGGGCGTATAGGAGGCAAGTGGAGGATTCAACCTGAATGTGCTATGATAACAGCCTTTCTCTAAATGATATTGTGGATATTTTTAGATTTTAGATAAGATCATATATTACTGAAGATAAGATATTCCTTTATTAGTTCCACAAGGGAACATTTCTATGATTTCTTGGTTTACACATCACAGACATGGACAGGAGAACAAAACTTGAACTTATTTTGTATTTTAATACACTGGAAGTAATCTCATTGAACAGTGCCTCTTTTCGATATTTCTATCGATCTAGGTTGATCAGCCGTATATAAACAAAATGGATCTTAGTCTTACCTGTGACGGTAAGCTGGAAGAAGACTGAATCTCCATCTGTTTCGCAGACATACTCTCCGGAGTCTGCTGCTGTGCCACAGAGGATGCTCAGCCTCCTGTAGGGCCCCTCTGAGGCCAGACGTATGTTTTCACTGCAGTCCTCCACCTCCAGGCCGTCCTTGTACCACTGAACCTGGCCGCTGGATCGTGACAGCTCACACTGTAAATGGATCTCCTCCGAGACATAGCGGTCCATGACAATGTCATCCTTGGGGTCCACAATCATCACTGGAGGCTCTGCATTTGTGTTGTGAAGGAAGGATAAATTCATGCAATATCCTCATTGGGTCTATCAGCAAGTTCTTATTTAGAATCATGTCCTACTGTAATCTGCACAGTGTGCCACGTTTACTCCTGGCTTAGTTGATGAAGAAAAATATGTATTTAAAGTTCCTTTAACAATTCAGTAGATCTGAACTGGATATATCAAACCAGCTTGTTGGAAGACTCGTGTACCTCTCACACTGACAGTAAACGTAATGCTGTTGTCTCCTGCCTGGCAGGTATAGTTGCCCGCATCTGTGGTCTCTACCGACCGGATGATCAGCCTCCTCATGGTGGCCTCTGCCTGTAGGGTGAGGCTATCTCTGGCCTGGATCTCACAGCCATCCTTGTACCTGTGAAATGGTAAAATGAGACAATCATAACATTTCCGATGAACACCCAGTCTCAATTAGTCTCTCTTTAGTAATGGGTCTCCTTAGTGTCCATGACTGAATCCCTGGTAACATGATTCTAGTGTTTGCAGGGAAAAGGCGTACAGAACCATTAAAACATATATGTATACATGTATGTTAGTCAAATAGAATAACTTCTACGCTTTTAAGTAAAGTCAATATATGTGTTCATTCTAAAATGGGATACTGTATCCAGGATAAAGTATATCTAAATACAAATCACTGTGTACTGGGGCTTTTTGGCTGGTGTAGAGGTGCACATGAAATAAAAGCTTGTCTCTATTAATAGCCTATTTTCTATTAAGTGTAAATTAATATGGGTTGTTGGAATAAATGACATGTTTTCCATTGGATGTTTGGGATCAGCCTTATAGCTCAGTGGGTAGAGTGGTTGTCTTGCAATCAAAAGGTTGCAGGTTCAATCCCTAGTCCTGCACAAAAAAATGTTGACGTGTCCTTAAGCAGGGCACTGCACCCCTAACCTTTCCCCGAGCTCCATATGGTGGCAGCTCACTGCTCTTACACAATAGGATGGGTTGAATGCAGAGAATTCCAAATTTCCCCTTGTGGGACTGATAAGGGAATTCCAATAAATGTGGAATACAGGATTAAAAATCCTTCAAATAATGGCTTCTCAGATCCCAATGTATAACATAAATATGGTTTGTTCTTTTACTAATTAGAATAATAATACATTTTTTATATTTGTCATTGTATATACATGTAACAAAATTTGTTCTCTATTTAACCCATCTTATGGGAACAGTGAGCAAGTGCAGCACCCAAGGACCAACTTTAGTTATTTTGTCTATTGCCTTGCTCAGAGGCACGGGTAGAGGAATTAACCCTAATTTGAATGTCATTTGATGTCGGGAGAAAACTGGAGCACCCGCAGGGAACTCATACAGATACAGGGAGAACATGCAAACTCCAAACAGAAAGTATCTGGGAAAGAATTCAAACCAATGACTTTGGTGTCAGGCAACAATGCTGACCACTGTGCCACCTACAAATCTATCACAGCGATTACCGACTGTATGTATGACATAGTCACAACTCACACTGGAGTCATATGCAAGTAATGCTGGTGCATTGGAAATTGCCCCAAAATATCAACATGCCTAAAACAGTTCATTTATTTAACCCAAATATGGATTAAGTACATTCAAGTATAGGTTGTATATTAAGGAAGGTAAATATGTGTCTGGTTTGACCACAGCTAGATCTACAGTTCAAAAATTGTATAACTGTACTTTGGATTCTGGCAGTAGATTCATCAGAAATAGATGCTGGATTTAAGTGCAATAAAACAGTTATATCTCTTTATATCTGTTTATACGAAGGTATTTCCCATGATAAAGGCTACTACTACTACTACTACTAATAATAATAATAATAATAATAATGTTTTTATTATGTCAGGATCTACAAGTAAAACATTGTGTCTGTTCCCATACCATGCAACGACAGCATCTGCTCTGGAGACCTGACAATGAAGCACCACGGGGTCCAGCTCCATGCTGCTCTTATGGAGGTCTCTCTCTGCGATGGGTGTGAATTCCACTGGAGGATCTGGGTAGAATGAGAGAATGGGTGAGCATTGCAAGAAGTTGTAGAGAGAGGAAAACAGGATGGGTAAGTGAGGCTTTAGGAAGATTCTAGATTGATTTGTAATATTTTGTCATTGTGCTATGTTGAAGGAGTATCTACTGATTGAGGTTTTTTTTACCTGTGTGTTAAAGACTACAACATAAAACATTTCTGAATTGAGGTCATAGGCAAAACATAGTGCACTCAACTTTCAAACATTATTCTATGATCCCCCAACCATTCGGTCTTGCACAGAGGCTGCATTTCATGAATGATCATAGGATCACCTTTAATCTAGTTCTGTACTGTTCAGAGTCACATTCAAGTTGTTTTTAAAGTTTCACCTATTAAGTAATGTAAAGAAGAGAGTGCAGCCAGGGTGTCATGGGTCATTTTCGACAGAATGGTACCAGCAGGAATGAAAGGGAAGGTTTACAAGATGTGAGACCAGCTATATTGTATGGTTTGGAGATGGTAGCACTGATAAAAAGACAGGAGGTGGAGCTGGAGGTTGCAGAGTTGAAGATGCTAATATTTACATTGGGGATGATGAAGACTGAGATGGTTTGGACATGTGAAGAAGATAGATGCTAATATACTTGGAGAAGGATGTGGAATATGGAGCTGCCAGGCAAGAGACACTGAGGAAAACCAAAGAGGGGGGGGGTTATGCATGTGGTGAGGCATACATGCAGGTGGAAGATGCAGAGGACAGGAAGAGATGGAAATGAACAATCCAATGTGGTGACCCCTAACAGGAGCAACCAGAAGGAGCAGCAACAGTAGTAGTGTTAGTTTTCAGTGGAAGTGACTACACAACAAGTAACAAGGTTTGTTGGGGACTAAGTAAACTCAGAAACTTGTGGCAAACTAGTAGATGCATGATACAATTTGAAGTCACCATGACTTAATAGCCTGGTCACAACTTCCATTCCCAAACATAATCCTGTGAGTAACACCAGAACCGTCATCAACTCAAAAAATAAACCAAGAGGCTTTTTTGTGGAGAGTTATAGTCAAACATTTGAAACAATAGCTATTGACAGAGGGGACAAATGAAACAAATCATGATGTTAGAAGGTCGGACGTGGATTAGCCCAAAAACCAGCAGACGTCTGACACAGTCAACACCAACAATAAAGTTGCTCATAGAAAAATATTCAAGCATCTCTTATCAGAGCGTAGAGCGGCGGTGTGTACTGGTCACCTTTCACCTCCACCTGAAATGCAGCCATGTCATCTGCTGTTCGGCAAGAGTACACGCCTGAGTGAGAGAAGTCAGCTGATTGGATAATCAGTGTCCTCCTACACCCATCCTCTGCCACATCTATCCCAGGGTGGTTGAAGATCTGCTCGCCATCTTTGGACCAGTCGACCTGGGCGAAAGGGTCTGAGACGTCACACTGTAGGACTACTGGTTGACCCACCTCAGGACACTTGGTCCTCTCTTCTTCAGGAATATTGTAGAACTTGACAGGAGTCGCTGAGTGTTGAGTAGATTAGTATTGGAAATTAAAGGAGAACTGTTATTTTTTTCAACCTAATCCCGTTTTTCCAATTGTTAGGACTCAAACCAGACATTGAGTGTCGTAATCATTTAAACAGGTTCAGTATTGAATTAAGGTCTTGTCAGCAGACTGCTGCACACCAAGCTGCAATGTAATCCTTAAGGGGTAATAGCACTCAATACTGAATTTTTTTTAATATTCTGCCCTCCACTGAATGGTCTGACTCCTAATGATGTGAAAATAAGGCTTAGGTTACAAAATACAGATGTTTTTGTTTAAATGAATGAGTTCATTCCAAAGCATGACATTACAACATGATATTACTTTGCATGGGATGGATGGAGTCAGGATGGCATGAAACATCAAATTAAATGGAATACTATGGAAATGGCTGTAAAGACAATGCAAAAGCCACAAAAACTCTCTGCTCTCCATGGCCATATTGATGCTGCCATAAAGAAGATGTTCTAGATCTAAATTAAATACTAGGCTGAAATACTACACGTAAGCCACACCCACCTGCAACCTCAACATTGAATTGAATGACATCCCCTGAAGTTTCACAGGTGTATACTCCAGAGTTGGACGCCTCGACTGACTGGATCACAATCCTCCTCATATTCCCCTCGGATTGAATGCTGAGGCCGTCAGTTGTCTCGAGCGCCACCCCATCTTTGAGCCAGCGTACTTCCGCAAAGGAGTGGCTGACTTCACAGTAGAGGACAACAGGGTCACCAGTTTCCACCTTCTTATTACTGTCTGGTTTGGACACAGGGCTGAACGTCACCACCGCAGCTATAGGATAGTGAGGAGAATTAACCTCTTGAATACCTATCAAAACAGATCAGTGAAAGAAATCACATAAATGGACTTTACACCTACGTTTAACCTTGAGAACTGCCGAATCTCGGACTCCGTTGGCAATGAAAGTGATTTCGGCCGAATCGTCTGTGGCCCGCGTTTCACGGATAACCAATGAATGCTGTGTTTGGGAATGACATAGGGTAAATTGTCCTCCGTTCTGCAGCTGAGTGCTATTCAAGAACCAGGTTCCAGTCATCACAGCAGAGAGTTCAATGGAGAACTTCGCTTCTTCTCCCTCTGTGACTTCAGTACTTTGGAGTTGGCTGCGAATCTTGGCCCCAGGGACTAGGGGAAAAAAAAAGGTAAACAAAAGCTCAAATGTATTACTGTTGAACCTGTAAAACATGTATTATTTATATGGAGGTTGGCATTATCCTTTTGTGGGCTGAGCAGATTTGCTAACCCGCAGGACATTTCACCCAGTTCAAGATATGTGAAAGCCACATTTACATCAAGCTCAAGGGGCTTTAAGATCAACCACCCACCCAGATGGACAACTTTGGGAAACTCCACATGACCGCTTCGCCCGTATTTGTTGATGCAGCAGACACGGAAGCGGTAGTTCCCCTCACATGGCATGCTGTCGCCCAAGACCTCCACCGAGGTGGCCTTTTCTGTGGTAAAACACTTCTGCCACTCCTGCGAGCCCACCTCCTGCATCTCCACAACAAAAATGGACTTGGTCGTGGTTTGGGTGTTGGGGGCAGGCACCCAGTTGAGGAGGGCACTGTTGGGTCTCCCTACATCCATCTTGACTCCCACGGGGCAGATGGGCGGACTGTGTCTAGCGGCTTGATAACACACAAAGAAATGGTGGAAACTAGCAAGTAATGTGACCAATCAGAACAATGGTGGCAGGATGGTGCTGTGGTTAAATAGGCTGTTAAATGATGAAATGTAGCGGTGTTAATCCCAGAAACACTAAAAGTGTGTCTGAGCTATTTAGTCCTTTGACTCATGTGAAAATAACCCCCTACCAGCTGGCTGAGAGCATCAGCTCAATGACCAGAAAAGAAAAATACCATGTGAATAAATTTTAGTAGAGCTGATGCTATAATGTCTGCTGAGTTGATGACACATGACCCACAATGGCCACTAAACCTTGTTTGTCATTCTCATTGGCAGATGGAGGGACCAGCCAGATTCCTATCTAAACTCTCTAATCTTACCTTTCACCTTGAGCCGTGATGAGGTCCTGGATCTCCCAGCGACAAAACTCACTACCCCCGTGTCTCGATGGGCCACGTTGACGAAAACCAAGATGTGGGTTTTACCAAAGGACTTCAGGATTGTCTGGTGAGTCTCATGTAACTTCATACCATCTTTATACCAGTGGACCTCCGTTTCATCCTCTTCCACCTCCACACAGAATGCGGCGTTTTCACCCTCCAGCACTTCCAGCTTGCGGGGAAGCTTACGCACAATAGTGCCTGGAGGGAGAAAAAACAGCCATGGAAATGTTGCACTGTGTTATCATAACCCTAACTGAACACATCCTGATACATTATCAAAATTCATTATATTGCTTGACACAACTTTTCACCAAGTCAGTTTCGATGCAATCATCCCTCACTAAATATGTGTCAATGTATGGCCTGTAATATGTATGCTATACAATAAATAGGCTCATGAGATGGGCCTACATCAGGCTGCACATGAACCATAATATATCTTAGAAAATACAGTTTCAGAAGTATGTACCTTTCACTGTAAGCTCCGCAATGCTTTTCCCTCCATCGGGCATCTCACAGAGATAGACTCCATCATCGTCTGCACCCACATCATGGATTGTGAGTCTTTGTTTGGTTCCTTTCTGCTCTATCCAATATTTACTGCCGGGCATCAGCCTCTGGTCCTCTAGGTACCATGTGATTGGGATGGAGTCCTCGGGGACCTCACACTCCAGCACCGCTACGTCCCTCTCCTTCACCTCTACATCTTTTAATGGACATTTGAACCGCACCGGTGGACCTGTGAGTAGATATTAGTTTAGGGGGCATTCTATGATGTCTTAGGGCCACATAGCGTAGATGCAGACGTATATTGACCTCGTCCCCACTAAATTTATGAATTTCAACTTCCAAAATTGTTTTGACCTATGAACCCACTATCCAGCACGGGACTCAGTCAACAGGAGTCAGTGATATAATTTTTTCCTGTGTAAGGGCGAGCATGTAAACATAAGAGGAAAGTTACTCAGTTGACATTTCCAGCTGGCCAAGTGCAGCCCCATGTATGGGAGCCATGTGATCCGAGCATTATTCACCCATTATTCGTGGATTAGGACAAAACAATTACCAATTAAAAAGTGAACATGGTGTTGATCCTACAGTCATTAGTGAGTTTAATTACAACAAATGACCTCATGTGGGATCTAAAATATGTGGGTGAGTACATGGCTTACAGAAAACAGTTATGCAGTAGTACAGCTGGAAACCTTAAGCTCTGCTTGTTCAATCAGACATTACTTTAGAGGCTTGTAAAAATGGTTGTTATATTTTACCTTTCCTCTCTTTCTCCATTTGCATATATAGCCATGTCCACACACTGTATATACCATCCATCCATCATCCACCGCCTATCTAAAGTTGGGTCGCGGAGTCATGCCGGAGCCTATCCCAGCAGTCATTGGGCGAAAGGAGGGAAAAAATCCTGGACAGGTCAGAATTCCATCGCAGGGCTTGAGTGGTCAGGGGTTCGGTATCATGCTCAAGGATATTTCGACATGCTTTCTGAAGGAACCGGGGGGTCAAACCACCAGCCTTTCAATTATTAGACAACCACCCTAACAATGTATTGTTATATTAAGCTAAATTATATGAATAACTCTGTGACATTTGATTGAAGTAATGGGTGACAACTCTGCCCACCAACTTCAGTAGTTCTTGTCTACAGCAAGTCAACTCATACCACTTTACATCAGCTAAACCTCCGAACATGGTTCACCCTCAAACCCAGGTTCAACATTTTAAAAGCACCCCTCCCCCCAGGTTATGTGGCATGCTGTGCACATGTTGCCATGAAGAAGGAAGCATTGCCTACCTTTGACGGACAGGTGAACGGCACTCAGGGTGTGTCCCAAAGCATTTGATGCTGCACAAACGTAAAGCCCGGTATCCTTCACCTTACAATACAGCACCTTTAAAGTGTAGTAACCCTCTCTATCCTCAAAGATCAGATGACGCCTCCCAGGCTGCAAGAGCACGCCATCCTTCTTCCACATGATCTCAGGCTTCGGCTTCCCTGTCACGAAGCAGCGGAACTTGGCGTGCTTCCCCTCGGCCACTGTGAATTTTTTGACTTTAGCCGCGTTGATCGGTGGTTCCTCTGCGTGTCTTGACAAAATGTGTCTCCCACCTCTCGCCTCCTTCCGTGACAGTTGGCTGTTGGTGTGGCCGACTGAAGACGTCTTGCTGTCCTCTCGCTCTGGGACTGGCACAACAAGAAGGACGGCACCTGCCAGGGCCTGACCGTGGCAGTTGACAGCCTTGCAAGTGTACACGCCTTTGTCAGGTATGCGCGTGCTGTAGATCTTGAGCTGGAACCAGCCACCATCTTGACTGCTCACGCTGAAGTGGGCACTCTCAAAGATGTCACCCAGTTTCTTGCCATCCTTCTCCCAGATGACCTCTGGCAGAGGTGTGCCCCAGACCTTGCAGGAGAAGGCCACATCCTCACCCCGGTCCACACGCAAGGAGAGGGGCTTGATGAGGAAACGAGGTTTGTCATCTGACATCAATTCTATATCCTCCCCATCTTTCCACTTGTCCAGCTCCCCGTTCTGTTGCCCTCCATTTTGAGTCATTGATGCATCAGTCTGCTCCTTGGAGTAGCCATTGAGGTGTCTGACTATTTCTCCACTTTCTTGCAATAACTGCTTCACATTGTGGACCTCTGTGGGCCTTTGTTGCTCCATCATCTTTGGGGCTTCCCCCTCCACTTTAAGGGAGGCCGCCGCATAGGTTTCCCCAATGCTATTCTTTGCCTTGCAAATGTACTGGCCAGCATCCTCCGGGCTGACTCCAGTGATGGTGAGCAAGTAAGCTTTCCCATCCTCTGAGAGTGTGTGTCGTCCCTCCGACAAGATCCGGACATTCTTACGCTCCCATATCACATCAGGACGAGGGTCCCCGCCTATCTGGCACTTGATTGTGGCATCCGTGCCCCACTGGGCCACCACGGGACGGGGGTAACCCAGTACACGGGGGGCACCTCCAAAGATGTCCATACTGACCTCTTCTGTGTTTGACTCTTATTTTGAAGACTGGGGAGTGGAATGCTTGATGTCCTCTTACAGTTCTGCTGCTCTTCAGCGTGCTGCCCTGAGGACTAAGGCATATATTTAAGTTGACACATTTTATATGCAGTTTAATGTATGTGAGCTTTTGAAAATATATATTACTACAACTATGGATGGATGGATGGATGGATGAACTACATCTTCTACAAAAACTACAAAACTACTAAAGAAACCAACTATGAACGTCACCCTGATATATGCTGTTCAAAGGGGACTCTGTCCTCCTCCATTTGTTTTGGCTTGCCCGCTAGCTTTTATATATTTTTGCATCTTCCCTTACAGATGACTGACATAGCTATCAGATAGCCTGTTGTCTCGGACGTGCAAAGAAAGACAGGACGTCCTCCGAAATGGACCGCACCACCACCATCAGGTTGACTGAGCCCATGTAACACAAGGGGGCTCAAACCAAATGGGGAGGTCCTAAATGGTTTCTTTGTGGCTAAGCACATTAGTTGAGGGTCTTGAACAAACTTAACCCCCTATCAGCTCACAGGTCTCACAGCTGGTGCTGTTACTCAATGAAGTGTGTATTTATAAAGTAGTCCGTCCAAAAAAAGATACACCAGGGACCATGTGCCAGAGAGCACAGGAGCTCATGGGGCTGACACACCTGAAGTCATGAAGACACTTGTGGCGTCACACTAATATTGACCATGTCCTTTCTCATCGATAATTCTAGTTCCTCAGAGCCGATGAAGCAAATCCATAAATGTTGCAGTACACTGTCTCCATGTTGACCTCAGCTCTGCAATTCATCAGCGTCCCGATCAGTAAATTGTGTCACCACAACCATCGATTTGGCAGGTATTTGATTTAGTTGCCCTTGTAATTGATCTTGTAGAAGTCAGTGGAGAGAGCCCACACCTACGCGGTGATGGTGAATTGTGACTATTCCTTCTGTAAAACCCTTATTAACTGTTCTCTCTTTAAGACCTGGATCATCACAGTTGATGCATATGGACTTATCTGACAGGGACTTTGTCTTGACAAGAAGTGACATGGCACATTTCAGATTGACCGTCAGATGTGTATCCTGACTTGGCAGTAAGCTCGTGCAAAAAGAGACATTTTTCTCCGTCAGGGCGGAGGGTTGCAAATATCATCCACCCATCTTCAACTGTTTATCCAAAATTGGGTCGCAGAGTCATGCTGGAGTCTTTCCAGGTACTCATTGGGCAAAAGGCGGGGAAACCCCATGGACAGGTCGCCATTCCATCTCAGGGGTGGAGCAGCTAGGGGTTCAGTATCTTGCTCAGACACTTAAACATACTTTCTGAAGGAACCGAGGGATCGAACCACTAATCTTCTGATTTCTAGCCTCCTGAGCTATGTGCCCCTTAATACATAAAGAATTGTTCAAGTCTCTCATTATAAATTAGTAGTTTTGATATACTCATCTTTTAAGAATATATATAAATGATACTAGTGAATCTCAAATCTTGCAAAAATATATATTTCAAGTAAAATAAACACACTCTAGTTTGTAAATGTTGCCAAAAACAAGATCTTTAACTAATATCACCTGTCTGAATATTTCAACACATAACCTCCTTTGGCTGAACTTACCGGTGAATGCGATGGATCCTTCCCTTTACAGCATTCTGATGCTAAAATTGTCCTGTTTTCTTAAGAGGATACCTTCAAAAAGTTCAGGTGGATATTGACCTTTGTCTCCTCTGCCGAGATTCAATTAGAATGACCTATGACCCCTCTCCAAAATAATTCTCGTAGCCCCTGCTTGGGCACTGCAGCTGTAAGCTGAGCTCGCTCCCGGAGACAATTCAGTTCCTCTCGTACCTGATCCCCTTCAGTCCGCCTGTTTAATTCTGCCCTCTTGAAAGCTTCACCCACGAGGATTTCAAATACTGGTCATTCAAATTCAAAGTGTTCGGGAAGGAATGTGGGTGAGAAAACTTCAAACATTCCCTTTTATAATAACCAGTTGATTCCTTGTGTGGTCCGTCGTGCTCGGTCCTCGCGGCTTTAGCGTCAGGTATTGGGTTGTAATGAGGCTCGGGGAAAAATGACCACACTTGTTGACGCTAAGTGCTCGGTCTATGCGTCATCCGGTCCGGTGGTGCCCTGATACTGTCATTGTCAGAGATAGAGAGAGAGAGAGAGAGAGAGAGAGAGTTGGGGATTGAGGGGGGTACGAGGCGGGCATTAAATGCTTTCGCAGCTGCTTCCATTGCAAGCCACCCCCTAAAAATACCAACAGCTTCGATGACAGTGGAGCAGATAAAGTTAGGCACTCCATTCACAGACAGTGGCTGACTAAAGATAGAGGGCAGGACAAACTCTGTGATGGATCAGCCAGCTTAACAGACAGTCGGTGTTTCAAACAAGGACGTCCCATCTGACCGAGCTCTGGATCCTCCTGCATGATGAACGTTACCTCGGGTTTTGTTTAGATGCAAGCGAGCCACAGGTTCCCCCAATACATATCTGTCTTAGTAATGCTTGATTGGCGATTGAAGGTTATGAAGCACCTCCATGACTATCAGAAAGGCCCAGAAATCATGTATTCAACAGGTTCTAGAAGAAGAAGAAGGTTTATTTATTTATAACTGTACATACATAAAATGAAGTTTCATCTTTGCGTTTGACCCATCTTGTCATATAGGACCAATGAGCAGCTGCAGCTGCAGCATCTTGCTCCAGGACACTTCAACACACTTCCTTCAAGGACCAGAGATTGAACCAGCAATCCTTTGTTTACTAGACAACTGCCCTACCTCCTTAGCTATGCCATATACTCCAGGCTCCTGTGGACAGGACCTACAGGTTGGTTTACTCTGTTGCTGCTTTTATTTAAAGAAGCCAAAAGACCCTGGACTGAATTTAGAGATGTAAAAAGTTTCTGAGGGACTCAAAAATACACAATGTGAGAAAAGGTATTTTTTTATTAGCTCAGTGGTAGAGCAGTTGCTTCGGGAAATCCTTAGAGAGATCATAGGTTTGAATCCATGGTGGGGTGTCAGGAAGGGCATCTGGGCTTAATCCCCTTCGTTCCATCCAGGTCCTGGACAGAGGGATGGATGGATGGATGATGAACTCTGAAGAGCCTGCTGCACTAGCAGCAGCAGCCAGTTGTAGTAATAGGAAATAATGAAACAGGTGGTGCAAGAGAATTTCCTCTCCGATAACAATATGCCATCTATCTGTACTAACGCCAACCATACAGTCCACTCTTGTGATGTATGGGACACCGATGACGGAAAGACTTGAAGGGCTATGAGGAGTTGTAAAATCAAATATTTACTATAATTGGATTCACATGACCTGATTTTGAGGGTGGTGAAAACATAGCTCATGAATTGATCTGACTCTACCAGTAGAACCAATAGAAAACTCGTGTGCCTTAGGTGGGTGGTGGCCTCCTGTTTCCACTGTCATGTTAGGTTTGAATCTGGCGTGGACAGACACATCCCTCACATTCCCAGATGATAAGAAGTTAAGCTGTTGCTGTGCGTTGAGTGCATGGTGCGGCCAAAGTCACTGATACACACTGCAAACTGTCATTGTAGATATTTGACCTTTAGCTGAGGTAACATAACTCCAATCACCATGTTGTCATCGGGGTGACTGTACCTGAAATGCATTCTCAAATCTAACCTGTGTCTTTTTGTCACTAGATAAGGATCCACTAAGTTTCCCTTGTCTTCATTGTGGTGGCCATTTTCCCCCAGTCTCTCCTTTTGGGATTAAGAGTTCTGCTCCAAAACCACTGAAGAACTATTGAGTTGAACTACCTCATCTGGATTAATATGCCGGTATGAACAGTTTTAAGGTCAGAAGCACAAAGTATACATCAGTTCAAGAGCTTGCTTGATTAATTAAAGTGTCATTGGGAGTAGTCACGGCACAGTAAGGCACAGTAAGGCAGTCGGTTCTTGACATTCTAACTGGGCCAGTCATCTCAGTAGCTGCTCAGTATGAACACTGCATCAAGAATCAGGAGCATTAGTATCAATTTACCTCAAGGTTATGCATAGGTACCAAGCACCAGCATGTCGATCGTGTTACTGCAGCACATTATTTAATTTGGTTTGTCGAGCTGATTGTGTGTTGTGCCTTTGTAAGCTGAAGACAATTCTCCACTGTATCCATCTCAGCAGTGTTCCCTTCTGGCTATAGTTCATCATCACTTTTTGAACTTGTGAGTAGATAAGAAGAGGCCGTGAAAACATCAGGTCAACGATGTCATTAGTTAAGTAAAATATTCCACGTGGGAATGGATGTCACATTGAACTCCACAATGTCATCTTCCAACATTAAGAGGACTTACCTGTTCATTACATTACATTACATTACAGGCATTTAGCAGATACTCTTATCCGGAGCGACGCACAACAAGTGCATAGGGTCAAGGTACAAAGGACACTGGAGCAACACTAGAAGCTAGATAACATGGTTCAGTGGTTGGTATTCTCCTCCAGTATTGACAAAGTTGTTGGTTCAACACAAGCATATATCAGTGTACTTTACTGTTCATAAGCTCTCAGAAAAACATTTCAAATCACAAAGTACACATAGTGGTTCAACAGTAATTGTCTCCCACATTATGGACATGGTTGTATGGTCTAGAACAGCATCAGTCACCCTGTACATAGGTCTGATCCAAAGTGAAATAAGCTTTGAGACAACTTGATTCAGTGTGCACTAAGCTTTGTGGTCCAGTAGTTAGGGATCTGCTGCGACATGGTTGCAGGTTCAAGCTAAACATTGTATGTTCTGCATACTTTTTCAAAAATCACAACCATAGGGAACATTATAACCTCTCAGATAACATGTTCCAGTGTACATAGGACTTGGTGGTTCAGTGGTTAGCGCTCCAATGCAATATTGACAAGATTGTACATTCCTGACCAGCATCAGAAGTTCTACCTCCCTTTTTCAAGTTTGCATCAAAACAGAATATTCATAAGCTCTCAGAAAACACCGTATTATGTGAAACGGACCCGCTGGTGCAGTGGTCAGAGGTCTGCTGCAGCATTGTCAAAGTAGTGGTTTCTAGACCAGCATCAGACAATCTACCCCTTTCTGAATTTTATATTCAAAGTGAATATTTATAATCTCTCAGATAGCCTCTTTAAGTGTGCAGGGGGACATTTAGTTCAATTGTCAGTACGCTGCTGGAATATCCAACATACTGTGTGTCCTAGACATGCATGAAATATTCTGCTTTACCTGTCCATCCGCACACTGAAAGGCAATCTTCATATATGTCCGAATATCTTGCAGAGGGTTTAGAGCTTAGTGGTTCAGGGGTAAGCGCTACGCGTTAATGTGCACAAAGTAATGGGATCAAGTCTCAGTGTCAGTGTTGGGGAGTTTCAGTTGGCAGTGGTAAGGGTGGTAAGATGAGGCTGATGGTGAGTTAGGATAGTAAGGTCCCAGGGTAGAAGAATAGGGGCTAGGGCAGGGTAGAAGGAAGTGGTGGAGGATGGGAGTGTTAGGGGAGAGTAGGACGTGGTGGAAGAGAGAAGGGGCCCAGGCTGGGGGAGTATGGGAGGAGGAGGAGGTGGGGGGCCCCCAGGCTAGAGTAGAGTAGGATAAGCTAGAGCAGACTAGAAAAGGTGAGAGAAGAAATAAGATTAATTAAATAGAAGTCTCATTTCAGTCTAT
>OMLC01066177.1:5173-27548 GCA_900302585.1 Regalecus glesne | reverse complement strand
GAGAGAGACAGAGAGACAGAGAGACAGAGAGACAGAGACAGAGAGAGAGAGAGAGACAGAGAGAGAGAGAGACAGAGAGAGAGAGACAGAGAGAGATATAAAGAGAGAGAGACAGAGAGAGAGAGAGAGAGAGAGAGAGAGAGAGAGAGAGAGAGAAGGAAGGAAAGAGGGAGAGAGACGGAGAGAGGGAGAGAGAGAGAGAGAGAGAGAGAGAGAGAGAGAGAGGAGTGTGCCAATGCGCGCACACACACACACACACACACACACACATCGCTCTCTCACTGAGCCACACATGCCTCTACCACATTTACACTCTTACCCGATTGGACGCTGGAAAGACTATAGATAGGAAGAAAAGCAGTGATGTCACTGTATAATGAGTCACGTGACTCTCAACACCCTGTTGTTATGTAAACTGCCAGCAGAGATTAGCCTGAGTCAGCCAATGGGATGAGCCGGTTTTGACCACACACCCCGTTGGGTGCGCGAATGGCTATCTACAAGCCAATCCCCTGGTCTTGAACCTCTCCCTCTCCTTGAGCCTCTCCTGCAACGCTATGTTTACCTCTCTCATTTCAGCCATGGGGTAGGTGTAATGTGCTGGACCGGAGCCAGTTTTCTCTTGGCCGGGGTAAATCCAGGGGTAGATTCTCCTGCCCATTCCCCCCTGCCTCTTTTGTTTTCCAACAGTGGTCAGATTCAGTTTCTCCTCCTTAATCAAAAAGGAGGAATTTATGTGTTGAAACAGTCGATGTGCCTACAGCCATCCCTGTCACTCCTCATCAGCCGGTACACACGTCACACTTGCACACACACACACAGACAGAGATCACGGGTCTCCACTGGATCCCTGCTCACGTGTACCACCATGCTAGCAAACGGTCCTTCTTGCATTGACACGCATGCATGCACGCACAGACACGCGCGCACACACACACACAGCCTGTATCCAGAGATGAAAACAAAGCAGCGAGTTAACTGACATCTCATGAAAAGCATGGACGCAGTAAAACACACACGCTGCATCTCAGCATCACAACAATGCAGCAACAACCACCATCAGCGAACAAAACGTCGACCTTCATCGATTCACTTTTTCAAGAAAATGCAGGGTGGAGGGTGACACAAAATGGCGGAGAGGGGTACGTGGAACCAGTTCCTCCTTCACGTTCAATGAATGATACGGTCTGAATTAATGTGGCTCCCAGGCAGTGAAACACCCGACCTCATTTGGTAGAGGTCAAATGATTCCCTCGACTGTATCCTACCACACCCTGAAACACAAAAGGGAGAGAAGGAGCAGGAGGGGCACGTCTATGAACTACTGTAGCGTGTACCACCGGAAATTCAGGAGCCAGTCTGTCGGCCATAGTCACAGAGAAGTCAAGGGTGGCCCATGGAGGCTCTGACGGGCAGACCAGTCCATCCTTTATGACCAGGTCTAGATAAGGTGCTGCTAAGCAAAGGAAATTACAGCCTGTAAATGTTCCCAGTGCTTATTAACAAACACTGAAATCATTGGAAGTGGCTGATATCGCGAGTTCGAATCCTTTGTGCACATCTACATATTATTAGAATTGCTTAAGTGCCACACAACACATTACAGGGTTTCAGCAGACGCTCTTTTCTAGAGCGACGCACATCAAGTGAGCAGCTAAGAGTTCAGTGTCTTGCTCAAGGACACCTCGACATGCTATGTGCAGGACCGGGGATCGATCCTATAACCTTCTGATTGGCAGACGACCGCTGAACCCACTGAGCTATACCGCCCCTGTATCCACCAGCACAGGCTGGTGGAGTTTGTTCTCTGCATTTAACCCATTCTGCTGCATCGGAGCAGCGAGCACTGTTGCCACGCGTGGTGCTCAGGAACAAATTAAGGGTTTAGTGCCTTGCTCAAAGACACTTCAACACACTTTCTGCAAAGGGCAGGGATGCCATCTAGACGGCCGCCCTACCTCCTGATAGGCATGTATGCAAATATATGCATGCGCTGGCTTGTGGTGGCCTGAATGAGTACACCACTGATCTAAGGGGAGAGCGACTATGCTGGATGCAGCCTTTGTTCTAGTCAATCGTTGAAAGGACAATAGCTCCTCTCCTGCCAGTAGCAGGAGACCATAAAGCTGTGACATCACAGATGCTCCAAAGTAGAGTGCTTTCATTCATTATAAATCCCCCTCCATCTAAAGCTGCTCCTCGTGCATGTGTGTGTGTGTGTGTGTGTCATGGGCTACATGGCCCGTACACAGCGCTGACCCAGATATTACCTAACCGGTGCATCTGAGCGTATAGATATACTCCAACGATTAGATAATCCCACAGACTTTAGTGTGCCCAGTACCGGGTTAAGACACCCGGGTGCATGCGGAAAATGGACTCGGGAACTCAAATGAGGAGAACGTGACATAAACTGTCCCTACAAGAGGGTGTTTTTCATGTTACTGTCGCTCTACGTGCAAGTGTTTCCTGTTAGCGTGCTAAATCTAATTCCCGCTAATGTTCCACTTAGACTTTCAGGGTCTCCTCGTTGGCTAATGAGCTCTAATCCAGAGTAAATCACAGATAAAACAATTAACGGGAGCAGCTCATTATAACTGTGTCATGAAGTCTTAGCAACACTCCGACAGGACATGATGTTCAGCCCGCGTGCTGCTAGCAGGGGCTCTACACTCAGTATGGTTTGCTTTACAGATCAAACTGCATTTGCACTACTCCAAAAAAAAACCCAACTTGAGCAGTGAGCAAAGTTCGCGCTGTGGCCACTGCAATGGGACGAAATGTCTCCTGTGCTGGCGATTGCTCGGTGGGCCACTGCCCCTCGGGACACCATTTTGGAATTCAGGTACCGTTTAATTCAAGCTCAGAGGAGCTTCCTTGCCCATTTTTTGGAACACGTCTCTCAGGCTTGAGTGGACATAAGCACAAAAGAAAATGGCACTCCCGGCCATTTTCTCCACGCCCCATGTGAAGATGGGAGCAGCTTATGTAAGGCTGGATGTGTGGCAGCTGTACAGCCTGCACCGACGCTCTTGGATGCAGAAGCAACAGAACACACAGCTGGATGAAATGTGGCTTGCTGACCAAGTTCACCGAGAGGGCTTCACCAAAAACTGAAACCATCCATCCAGCCGAAGGGGAGTTCCTATTCTCATGGAATAACGATGGAGAACATGTCAAAGATTTATGAGAATATTAAATGACATCAGTTCTTTCCCCGAACTATATTTTACTGATACTGTAGGGGGCGGTATAGTTCAGGAGGCAGGGTGGTCACCTAGTAATCGCACGATTGGTGGTTCGATCCCCAGCCCCTGCAGAGAGCATGCCAAAGTGTCCTTGAGCAAATGTCTTGACGCACGCTCACTAATCCAGGTATGGAAATCCCAAAAAAGAGGTGAATCTGTTCCAGTTGAACTGATTCACCTCTTTTTTGTGATGTCCTTGAGCAAGACGCTGAACCCCCAACTGCTCATGCCCTGAGATGGAATAGTGACCCGTCCAGGATGTTTCCCCATCACCCAATGAGTGCTGGGATAGGCTCCAATATGACTACAACCCACTAAGCGGTTGACGATGGATGGACGGACGGATGGATATGCATCCATGAGAAACAGCCCTTCAAGCACAGAACAGAAGTGTAAGTGGTTGAACAGGATGGTTTAAATGAGCACAGAGACAAGATACCACCATCCACTTATGAGCTGGATCAGCAAAACCTAATGCAGCAAACACGCACAACCAGCAGTGACGAAAGGACATGTATGGGAGTGGAGATTGAAGGAACCGAGATTACCGAGCGCTCCAGAGAATTGATCAATACAGTGCTTACACAGCTTCAATTCATCCTGCTGGAAGTCTGTATTTGGTTATTATCAGTAAAAGGCCTCCTTTTCATGTTCTTTCTTCCTCCCAGCCTCCCCGAGTCCACGCAGTCTCAACAAAGGTCTCCAGCTGAGTGGGAGTTAACGCTGGCGCCTCGCTGCACACTGTGCTGAAGCCTTTGCGGCTCAATTAGGAAGCTGTCATTTGGGATCTTACAAAAGGATCCCACCCAGCTGATGGCTTCAAAACAAACATCTATGTGTGAGGTCTACAGAGGTAGTTCCTGGCTCATCAAAGTCAAGACTTTTCGACCACACAAATGCACATGCACACAAGGAATGGATATCAAACCAACTATGTACTCAAAATACTACGAAGCCTCAAGTGTACAAGAAAAACCCATATTCCACTGTTTATCAGATCCCTGCTAACAGCAATGGCTGCCATCTGCACGTCATGTGACTAAACAGGTGATTGTGCAAAGGCAAGCTGGGAGAATGGACACACATGCACAATGCAAAGCTGGGAATAGAGCAGGAGCACATATCCGGTGTCTAATTTTAGATGTAGTATAAGTAGATACTCTGATGGGGGTGTGTGGCTGCAGGGGGTGGTGAGCATTGGTGGTGAAACAATTTGCCAATTAATCATTCATCCAGCCATCGTCAGCCCACTTGTCAGTAGTCAGGTTGCAGGATCATGCTGGAGCCTATCCCAGTGCTCATTGGCTGAAAAGCTGGGAAACACCCTGGACAGGTCACCATTCCATCTCAGGGTTAGAGCAGTTTGGGCTTCAGCGTCCTGCTCATGGACACTTCCAACACACTTTCTGCCCCACGGTGCATCAGGAAGGGCATCTGGCCTTAATCTCCCAAGCTCCATCTATGTTTGCGTCAATCCCCACAACATGAGGACTGATCATGACATGAAATGGACCTCTCTCTCTATTGGGGACTGGCCAGAGTAGATTACTAAGACCAGGATGTCACATGGGACTTGGATATTAATCAATAGATTGATCAATATTGAAATGAATGGCTAAGTCATTCAAGTGAGAGTACAGTAGATGGGATGTGTCATGCTCAAGAGAGTCAGAATCCTCACATCATGTTTTCAACATCTCTTCTCTCTCCTCATCCTCTCTCCCTTCCTCTCTTCCCCTGTGACATCAGTGTGGATATTGCCCTCTGATTCGCCCTCTTCCATCTGCATCATTTGCCCCCGAGCAGTAAGAGACTGGGGCTTGTGTGTGTCTGTATGTGTTTGTCCATCCTGTGTGAGTGGTGTGAGCCAGTGGAGGGCTTTTTTTCCCTTCTCTTCCTCATGTGTATAAGGCTACACAGACTGGGCAAATCCGGTTTCAGAAGCCAACAACATAGTCAATTTGAGCGGTGAAGAGCAGGAGTCTCCAGACCCTCACGAGCAAATGCACAGTAATCCTAATTTGAAAGAAAGATGGAATAGTTTGTTATATGTTTAGGGGCACGATGAGTGAAACAACCCCATCGTGACTTTCACTCTTCATATGCGCAAGTGCTTCACCATTTCAAAGACATGCATCACTGTATTTTGGAGCACACGGCAGTAAAATGGCATCCCGGCAGAGCCCTGGTGAAGAAGCCAGTGAAAAGAGACATGGAGAATCTGGTGCCTCAGGGAGAGAGGACCAGTGCCCTAATAATCACATACCTTGAGGGGACTCCACCACATGTAGAGAGCACCATCAAAAACATATGCATCATTTAGTTGCAACTGGGGATGAACTCTATTCTCTCGTCACAAACAAACAAACAAATGTAATGTCCCTCCTCTCCCTGCACAGGAATGGTCCAGGAAAAGTGTTTCGGTGGAGCTCAAGTGATTTGGCCTCCACTGTGCACGCAATGCCTTACGTAAGCAGCCCCTTTGCCATATGGCCCATGGGATAGAGGAAGTCCAGAGATGGAGAGCTCAGTGGAGAGGGACCTTACTTGGACTGAGCCGTTTGCTCTCACAGCACCAACTTGGCCTGGAGTGACTGAACATATAGGGTTGGTTCCATTAATGAGCCGTGTGTAAACTCTGCCCCTGCCCTGAGGGAAACGGTTTACACTATAAGACAGGTATTTCTGACAGTGGAGAGAAATAAGATGGCTGTCTTCAGCACTGGAGCCTATCTCAGTTCTCATTGGGTGAAAGGTGGGGATACACCCTTGGAGGGTCCCCAGTCCATCACAGGGCAGAGCAATTAGGGCAACAGTGTCTTGCTCTAGGACAATTCGACATGCTTCTCTGCAAGTGCGAGCATCGAACCTGCAACCTCAAGTTCACTAGACGACCGTTCTACCCACTGAACCATACCATATATATACATACACACACACAAACACACACACATATATACATACACACAGATACATACATACATACATACACACATATGCCATATATATATATATATATGTTTGTGTGCGTGTGTATAATATGTGTGGGTACAAATAATTATATAACTCAAGTTATATATAATACATCTATGTGTATATATAGAACAGGTATGAGTCGGTATAAACAGAAATCGAAAAGCAGCATGCATTTGTGGATTTCCCTCCACACGAGCACACAAACACAGCAGGGCGCTGCTCTACCGAGGTTTTGATTCGGCATGCATCGCATGGATTAAAGGATTACATGAAATCTGACTAAAAATTGTCAAAACTAATGCAGATACCCGCTCAGTGATGCCTTTTACCTCACAAACGGTTTAAAAAGCTAGTCTCTATATTTGTGACCGAGTGTAAGCTCACAAGAAATGTGCATGACCACACTCCTAATAGAAAATGCTCTAAATGTGGAACCTACTCTTTATCAACTATAACCCTTTTATAAGAATGGATATTATTAAAAGTGAAAGTGTTTAAGTGCCACACAACCATGAGTTTGCATTCAACCCATCCTATTGCATATGAGCAGTGAGTGCAACCATGGCATGGTGTTCAGGGAGCAGTAAAAAGGGGTTCAGTGACTTGCTCAAGGACACCTTGGACCACGTTCTGCAGGGGCCAAGGATCAAACCACCAATTTCTGATTACTAGAGGCCCACCCTACCTCTTGATCTATGGTGTATTATGTAACCTTGTAGTACCACAGCATTGACTAACACCACAGGAAGTCACATACTGAGAAGACCCCTCAGTCACATGGACGTGGTCTCAGTGGGGTTCCTCTCTGAAGATTTGACAAAGCTGTGACCCATCATCCTACTTGAAGGATCATTTTCAATGTAAACAGAAGTGGAGAACGGGCTGAACTGTACAGTGCAGCCACTTTAACAAGCGCAAACCCATGCCAGCAGCTCTTCTCACAGGGTCGTCAGCTGAGAGTTGCTGCCCCATGTAACCTGCAGTACATTGGCTCCATGGGGTGTTTTCAATGTCCTGACATGCTAGCAGGGGTCAGGGAAGACATACATCAGTATATCAGAATGTACTTCAAGTAGATTTTTTTCCATTTTTAAATTAAGCATACTCTTTACTGGGAAATCAAACCTTTTCAGGGAATCTTCACATGTTCTAGGAAAAGATGTTAGCTTTAGCCAGCAGTTGGATGGTCACGTATCTGTGAGTTTGAACCATCACTTCATACAACTGGGCAGCGACTTGAGGCTATTTTCACTTAGCAGGCATCCAAAGCAGATTTAAGGAGCTGTAAGGATGAGAAATTTCTGAATTTAATCATATTCCCCACAATAATCCTCAACAGTGACATATCTGACACTGGGAACTTAATATGTTTGGATTCAATGCAATAACTGTTGACTACGTGTGAGATACATATAGGATAAGTATTAATGTACTGGGAAGTACAGTAAGCTGGAAGACTGTTCATCACCTTAGCAGTGGTCTGGAAAATAGCAGATGCTTTTGCAGACCAACCACTATGGATACAGTTAAGGGATCTGCTCTCAGTGTGGCAAGAGAAGATGAGGGAGAAACAAGACAAATAAAATCTCATTATTCACCTTAAAGAGGGACCATGTATACTACAGAGAACTGAAATGCCTCTCTTTTCTCCAACTGCAGTTGTTTTCGAACACACTTCATCACTAGTAGATACAGCAACTTCATGTGTCCAAAACACATGTGTCAAACCCAAGGCACGCGAAGCAAATTCAGCCCAGCACCTCAATTTGATGTAGTCCGCGAGAGCTTGCAAAGAATATAATTAGCAAAATACAAGTCTGTGCTGCATTACAGTAGTACGGTGTCCATGAACGGCATGTCCCAGATTGCACCCTAATGTTGTTATCCAATGCACTGAAGGCACAAATAATTCTGATGTAGTATATTGATGTCTAGCCGCTAGATGCTAGCATGCGCTCTAGCATCTCAAAACAGCAAAGACAACCTCCATGCTGTTTTACAGATTGCTACAGCATAAAAGACCTAAAGCCAGAAAATAGAAAACAGGGGTAAGCATTTTATAAATTTTCACCTATACAATATCATGAAATGTATATAATTTTCAATCAAACCAAGTAAAACGTAATATACACGGATTCTCTTTACCACATATACTGGTTTGTATGTGTAAGCCTACAAATAGGCCCAGTTTGCACTAAAGTTATGTGATGGACTGTCATCAGTCATTGGAAGCGTAGAATAGGCGTAATACTTGGACATTTCCATCCATCCATTGTCAACCGCTTATCTGAAGCCGGGGCACGAGGGAACTGGAGCCTATCTCAGACCTCATTGGATGAAAGGCGGGGACATACACCCTAGAAGGGTCACCTGTCAATCACAGGGCAGAGCAATTAGGGGGACAGTGTCTTGCTCAAGGACACTTTGACACAATTCTTTGCAGGTGCAGGGATCGAATCTGCAACCTTCCAATCACCAGATTACCGCTCTACCCACTGAGCCATGTCACCCCCCACTTGAACATTTCATTTTAGCATACATAAAAGCATATAGCGTATATTATAGCATATATAAAAGCTGTTTCTACATGTCCTGATTTGTTCCCACAGTGTGAAGCTGGACAGGGACCTAGATGGAGCATGGTGGATTAAGGCTAAACGATCTTGCTGATGCCCCACAGTGGGATCAAACCCACGACACTTGACTTGTCATTACTTGACATGTGGTTTTTTGCTAAGCTACCTTGCTTGCTGGCTATACAAACTGGAACAACTCTTATTGTTACTCTTATTTCATTACTTATACTACTTTGTATATTTCTTTTTTCTTATATAAACTGTACAATAGTTGCACATTCAAATATCTGCTTGCCACTAACATTCCTAAAATTTTACTTTCAGAGCTAGTTATTAGTTATTAATAAAAACCAATAACAATTGAATGCAGAGACATATATACAGATCGTTTTATTAGCCACAAGACCAAGCCTGGTGGAATTTGTTCCCTGCATTAATCCATCCTATTGTATAGGAGCGGTGAGTGTGGCCGCAGTGCCTGGGGAACAATTAAGGGTTCCGTGGATACCTCAACTCACTCTCTACAGGGGCTGGGGATTGAACCACCAATCTAATACTATGTTATATAATTCAGATTAGGTTACGCAATATGATAACTAGAATATACATTTAAAAGGTTGTACATTCACAAACGGCCCTTTGAGGGCAGTCATAGTGCTGATGCGGCCCTGGGTGAAATTGAGTTTGACACCCCTGCTCTAAACAGCTATGATCAGGGGGCAGAATGGCTCAGGGGGTAGAGTCTAGTCATCAGAAGGTTCCTGGTTTGATCCTTGGCTCCTTCAGAGTGTGTCAATGTGTCCTTGAGCAAGACATCAAAACCCCAAACTGCTCTTGATGAGCAGGTTGGCACCTCACATGGCAGCCTCCGCTATGCTCTGTGAATGTGAGGCATACATCTTAAAAGTGCTCTGAGTGGCCGGTAGACTAGAAAAGCACTATATAAATGCATTCCATTTACAGTTTATTTACCATTTAAACAGACACACACATGCATACCTCTGAGCACTGTGATGAGCCAAGAAAAACACATTTCTGATGAAAATCACATGCACACATAGGCAGGACACACATTATAGATACATACATGCGTACGTTCAGAAACACACAGCTTCTCTAACCCGTGGCTCTCCTCAAGGCTCAGTATGAGGGCACAAGGCGAACAAACGTGACACACAATCTCCTCAGCCATGTTCTATAAACATCAGTCAACTCTGCATAACACTGAAAGTGCCAGAGCCTGATGTGTTGATGTGGCCAGATAAAACTCCACACTCAACCTCAGCAACTCACACTCCACTATCTTTTAGTCATTGGCAAAGACCGAATAGATCAATTTCTCCATGCTAACCACAATTTGGACATCCACACTGAATGCCAGATAACAGGTTCAAGATGAAGTTTTTTTTTGTGAAGTAACGAAAATGATCCATGAGGTTACGCCACAAGATAAACCCGTTATCAGGATATATCCACAAAAAAAGACCTGAAACCCTCCTGAGAGTAATGAATCACTTTCAGGGGAGTCAAGGCCACCTCTCGCTTGGGTTTCATTGTGAATAGATCACATTCAGAATGCTAGCCATGCCCAATAAACCCAAGCAAGATACCATTAGGACTGAAGCCAAGTACACTCACTGGGAATCAGTCTACTGGTAAAAAAATAAGTCCAACTCATGGAAGGAGTTTACCCGTGACGGATATCTTTACTCAGTCCCACTGACATGTCAACCCAGGGGTCCCTCTCCAGGCTGTACATCATTAGCTGTAAATCATGTGAGAACACTGGGTGTTCAAGGACGCCGAGTCAGGAACCACTCTTTTACAGATGATCCATCCATTACAACTATGGAGACAAAGGCAGAAGTAAGCCATAGCCGCTCAGGCAGAAGGCATATTTCAGATCATTGCTTCTCAAAACACAGTTAAAGTTATGTAAAGAACTGTAGGCCTGCAGGCTGCGTTTGTGAATCACGGCTTCCACCTAGCGGAGGAATGGGGGTATAGCAATATGTAGGCCTTTTGTGAACATCCTTCAGGTTTTAACTTGAATTACTCTGCTCAAATCTGTACTCGACTCCAAAGCTTAAGAAGAAACATATGACACACCACGTACTTATCAAGAAACTTCAGCCACAAAATAGCTTAACTAGAACTTAACTAGAAAATTGAAGCCGCCCCAAAGACAATGTGAGAAGTCTAATGGCTTGAGTCTGGTAGCATGAGGTCCGTGTTTATGTGTCATGATCAGTCCACATGTTGTGGGGTTGGACATGGACTAACATGGAGCTTGGTGGATTGAATGCCCTATCTGATGCCCCGCGTTGGGATCAAACCTACAACATTTGGGTCGGCTGTTCCCGAAGCACTCACTCTACTGCTAAGCTATTGTGACCCCCGTGCTGTAGTAAATGTAGATTTCCAGATGAGGCATCCTCCTTTGACATATTTAATTATCCTGGTCTGTCACATGGAGCAGCGGTTTTTCAAACTGGTCCTTAGCGAGCACCAGTGTTGTTGATTTCCTATTCTACAAAACCCAATTAGGTGACTGGAATACCTTAACTGAACACGTGAACTATCAGGCAGAATAGAAAAAGCAGCAATTACAGGGGGTCCTGGAAGACCAGATTGAAAACCACAGGCATAGAGGAAACAGGATGGTCTAGATGGGAGGTGTATTTTCCACAAACTGCGTCCATCCATCCATCCATTGTCAAACACTTATCCGAGGTCAGGTCACGGGGGCATGCGGGAGCCTATCCCAGCACTCATTGGGCAAAAAGCGGAGAAACAATCCCAACAGGTCGCCATTCCATCTCAGAACAGGCCTGGATTGGTGAGCTAAAAGACTCATACATAAACACGGGACTTCCCTGGGGGTTGCGACACAGAGATTCTGCTGCAAGAAAAACACGAGCAGTTATTTCTACAGGTGTCTACACAACAACCACATGTGACACAGAAAGAACACAGTCTGGGGTCACGTTGACAAGGTCAGTGGACCGGACTCTCATATAAACACACCACTGATCACGTGACTCTTGTTTTTTTAAATCCCTGTGGGGAGATCTTCTCTTCAGTGGCCCCTTCTTCACTCTGGTGTCAGAGGGCAGAGTCAGTGACAGAGTGGAATGCCAGGAGTGGGCAGGTATACAGTGTTTACAATCCTAGCAGGAAACATGCTTCTGTGGTGCTAGGGCTTGGTCGGGGGTTTGAACACGGGTCGCTTGAAGACCGGTCTCAATACACACCAGGATACCCTACTGTCGTAAACAAAAATCTCACTGGGAGAAAAACATCAACTCAAACTGTTTACAGAGAAACAGAACCAAATGTGTTTAGTCAAACTGATTTAGTGGCTGTGATTTCAGATGCGTCACTACTGGAGGCAGAACAGAGTGAAACCTGTAATTACATCCGATATCCCTATAAGATTCCTCTGCAGGCTTGACGAGGACTTCGTTTTGCCGGGGGGGCCTCATGGATTGCACAAAGACCGGGTAGCAACCCCAGCCAACCATCGAGGGTTTAAACAAACGTGTCACTTCTTTACAGTAGCACCACCCACAGAGATAAATAAAGGTTAGGAGGCTAGACAGATTTTGACATACGGTAGCCTGGTTCCCATGTGGGCCAGCCTTTGTTTGTAACAGCAGGACTCCTACCATTACCCTTTCCAGCAACAGTAGCTCCAGGCAGTGCCCCATATTTGGGCTTGGGTGTCAGAGAGGATTGGAACACTACCAACAGCTGAGTTTTGGATGTGGCATGCTAGCTTAAAACTAGTTTAAGCATCAGGATGATTTGGGCTTGGCTGTCAAAGAGGATAGCAACACAACCACCAGCTGAGTTTCGGATGTGGCATGCTAGCTTAAAACTAGTTTAACCATCAGGATGATTTATGATGTAGAGTCTGTTGTGCCTGCAGCTTCTCACTGGCAATTTATTTCCACCAACGCAAATGGAGCAGATTCAAACTAGACCGGCGAGTCTGATAAAAAGTGCAGAGCAGCTACCCAATAAAACGGCATTACTCACACAAAGTGCAAAGTTTTCAGAAAAGCCGAAGACAACCAAGGTCTGACCTTGGTGGCTCAGCTGATCTCAGACAGTAGTTGATGTTCACGGAACAAAGATGTCTGACATACAGAACGCCATAAGGAGCCGGTACAGTGAGCAGGTACAGCTCACCGAGCTGGCAGACAAAAAACTACCTTCAGATGACAACTTGCAGAATTTATCACCTCTTGCCCCAAAACTAGAAACAACACAAGACCTTACATAAGGATGATCCGTAAGCCCTTTCCGTCTAAATGCGCTTGATCTCACGCAGTGGCGATGCTTTACGACGAAGAAACGTGCTTGTATCTAGAGTCAATGTCCAAATCGCAACTCAATCACAGGGATATCAAGATTTGTCTAGATGACAGTATCCAACTAACAGTGCAACTGCTAAGTCAAAGAGAGAGTCTGGGCTTTACACTTCCAGGTTTAAGACAACTCTGTTCCTTTTAAAGGAGGGGGGGAAAATACATCTGTCCTATGTGATACAAATTCATTCTGCTGCAGGGAAAATGTTTCCTGAGGAGACAGAGAAGATATGATGAAGAAGCAATAAATGACGCACCATCCATTAGTACAGCGGAAATAAATATACGTAAATCAAATAACGTTCACTATTTAATGGGATCTCATAATCCAATAAAACTGCAATACTTCCAAATTATGAATCTACCAACTGATATATTTCAGTGTCCACTCAATAACAATACAAATGTCTAAGGACTAAATAAAAAACAGTGACTTGATTCAACTCGGCAAAATGTCCCCAAACCTCCATCTTTACACCTAAGCAAGGGTCTCTCCCATTCTAAAACAAACAGGATATTAAAGATAAAATGCAAAACATTTGGATACTTTTGGGAATCTTGAAATCCATACGGTGCCATGATAACAAACCCTCTCTAAATACGAGTAAGACAAAAGGAATCATTGTTGACTTTAGAAAAATCAGAGCAAATGTCATCCTCATTTCATCACCCACTGAAAAAATGCAGTTTTAGATTTCTCCGTTTACACACCACAGACACCTTCACATGGTTTCTCAACACTAAATGCAACCTCAAGAATGCACAGCAGAGATTGTATTCTCTGAGCCTTCTCAACACTTTTGGCACGAGTACAAAAACGCTTACGAACTCTCACCACAGAGAGTGTCGTGACATTGAGGTTTGGCAATCTGACTGCTCAGGACTCCAGAATACTGCAGAGGACTGTGAACACAGCAGCAAAAAAATCATTGGCATGGAACTACCGTAACTTGATAATATTTACATCACTTGCTGCTGAAAGAAAGCCCAAAACATTGTTAAGGAGACCATCCACCCTGCTCCTGTTCTCACTCCTCCCAACTGAAAAAACAGAAACGTTACAGTACACCACCCGTCTCAGCAATAGATTCTTTCCACAGGCAAGTCAGGTCACTGAACAGCTGATGCACACATATACTACTGTGCACTTTTCTATACAGCCCATATGAAGTGTATCAATTCATATGGGCATAGTCTATGTAGGTCTGAAGTGTTTTTATGGGGGGAATGGTGTGTCCTCGTGTCCCTTGTGTTAAGGCAGAGAGAGCCACAGCACAAGAGTTTCATTATATTCCAATACATATGACAATTAAGTTGAACTTGAGCTTAACTGATAGCTGTAACAGAAGGCAGCCTTATCGGGGAAATATGTGCCTTTCAGGAATCAGAGAGAGACTTCAGAAGATTCATAATTAAATTGAGTGTGGACGATTATGCGTATTAAATCTCCTCTGTCTTGGAAATGTTCAACAGTGGTTCAGTTGGTTAATGGAAGTCATGATTCCAAGCTGAGTTCAAGTTCACAAACCACAGTTAGTATCGCCAAACACCTGGTGAATTCATGCAGACGGTTAAAGTAAACTGCCAATTGGCTTTCTCAAAGAGCATACGTAATCTTCAGAAGAATGGACTCTGATCCCTGCGATGGAATGGCAACCTGTCCTGGGAGTTTCCCTGCCTTTCACCCAATGAGTGCACGGATAGGCTCCAGTGTGACCCTGCAACCTGACTTCGGTTGATGATGGATGGAAAACGACAAACACGTGAATCTTTTCCTTATTAAAAAAATCATACAATCTGCATGCAAGACATGCAGAGCCCCCAAAACACCTATGAATGCCACAAACATAAATGGTATATCCTGAGTAGTAAGAAGGACTCTGTGAACCTTTGACTTCTGTGCATCTCAATTCTTTGCCCTGACAGTTTGGAGGAAGAGCATTTAGACTAATTCTCCACATCATACCAGCTGATATCAGCAGGGCGGGGAAGTCTCTAGTTTCATGCTAGTGAATCATTTTGATTCCTGCACACAGATTATAACATCATCCGTAGTCTATTCATCAGAAGACTGATGGGCTGACATCTTCATCCGTTGCATGAAGCTTGTGTATGCGGAGGAAAATCAGAGCTATGGTCTGAGCCGATGCTCTGCAAGTTGACTATATTCGGACATAGATGTTGCACAACATAGCCTCACATGCCCTGGTCCCTGAAAACCCTTTACCCTCACCCGCAACCACACCTCAGCCTTATCTTACAGCACAGCAGCAATACAATAATCCCTCTGGCTCGTGGCCGAATCAATTTGCATTAACAGAAAAGCACTAGCCCTATTCGCAAATACCATTTTGTCTCCTGCCTCTGTCGAGTCCAGACACTATTCTCTTTCCCTCGCTCAGCATCTTAATAGCCTGCATTGGAACACAGCAAGGATCATTTCAAATAGAGACTGCTTCTTAGAAAGTGCAATGAGTAATTCTACTCCAGTCTTAACCGTTTGGTATTCAGCAGAGTGAGTCTGAGAACAAACCAAAGCAAATAGCACTCATATTTGATTTTATATGTTGCTGGTCTTTCAAAAACTCAATGGAAAGATGGTGGACATGGCATATTTAATGACATTGGACATTTCTGAAAGTCACCAGTGAGTGTTGTGTGGTTTGCTGAGGACTGAGATTGACAGCCTGGTCTTTAAGAGGCTGGGCGTCACACAGTTCTTGTGTTTTCCGATGCAGAAACCATGGGAGCCTGTGTGTGGGTGGTTGGTGGGTGTGACCGCATTTCACTCGGTACCATTCAGAAGCCTCTGAAGATAATTATCACTAATATTAGTCTTAAGGAAAGCCAAATTATTCCAAATAGCACCTTTAACTGGCTATTAAGAAGTAATAGCCGTGCACTGCTAAATAGCTCCAGTGGCCTTGAGGGTGCAGTAGCACAGCAACAGTGAATGAGTTTGTTCAGACTGTTGATGCCCAGCTGGAAAAGGGTAGTTGAGATATCTAGATACAATCTTGAGAAAAGTAATAAACATAGACAGTTTTTAGGAGTACCTGTGGTCTCCAGGTACTGTCATCCAACACGGGCAGGGAACCAAAAGTGAAATTATACTAGTGTTAGCCTTCAGGCTGAAATTCCATCCAGTTGGAAACTGAAGATGGCACCATCCTTAACCCACTTGTGCCGACATCATTTTCTCTCATGGTGACAGATATAGGAGTGGATGGAGGTGAGGGAGACCTGCTTAACTTGAAAAAAGACACACTCACACAGTTTGTCGATGAAAAGCTGTCACACTCGGGAGCACACCACACCTTCCAAGATGGCTTCCAGCTTAAACCACTTGCTGTTTGGATCTCACTTCAAGGTCTTAGCAGCAAAACAGATCCATTCATCCATCCATCCAGCCATCGTCAACCGCTTATCCAAAATTGGGTTGCGGGGGAACTGGAGCCTATCTCCGTTCTCGTTGGGTGAAAGGCAGGGTACACCCTGTATAGGTTGCTGGTCTATCACAGGGCAGAGCAATTGCCAGGCGACCCTTCTACCCACTGGGCAAAACACTAGCAAAACAGATAAGTCATGAATATTTTAAAGTGCCATTGAATGAGGGTGGGGCCGCGGTAGTAGAGCATGTGCTTTGGGACCTGACAGCCAATATTGTGGGGTCGAACCCACCTAAGGGACTCAGGAAGGGCATCTGGCCTCAATCCCTCAAGCTCCATCTGAGTCTTTGTCCATCCTCAAAACGTGGGGATAGCGTAAAACGGCGCTCTCTCTCAACATTGAAAGGGGTGGCCTTGGTCAGGAGTCAAATCCCCTAAACTTTAAAGCCAGTCATGTTCTACACACTGGATCACAAGACTATTTCCACACACATTGCATAGGGATTACTATTACTTTACTCTTATCCACTACAGAATCATCCAGCACGATCCAGGACTGAGAGACTATCCGGGAGACAAAATAAAAAAGCTAGAGTGAAATAACCGCAAGCACTCAGTACGGCCGACATGCAAGAAGCCAGTTGGCAAATGGGAGGATAAATCAGAGAGGCATGCAAATAATGAGCAGAGAGAGAGAGAGAAAGAGGGAGAGAGAGATCGATCTGAGGGGATAAAGAACAGGCTACTGTCTGAAGTAAATGTGAAGGCAACGGAAGAACACATGGAGACAGATGGAGAATTAAATCTATAGGGGCGGATGAGGATATCAAAAGAGGCAGAGGAAGCAAATGTTAAAGAGACAGATCACTCCATGACCAGAAAACAAAGTATGAACACAAAAAAACGCCCACTGTCGCCCGAATGCTGGGATGACCTGTGGTTGCTGCAGCACATGCTGGGGCCACCGGTTCATGCCAAAAGTTGTCATCCACTCAACAGACAGAGGGATGGAAACACAAACATGCAAATCACATATACATCCACCCACAGAGGGAACAGACAGGGGGCAGACACACAGAAGTGTGCACTTTGCAGCTCCAGCTGTCACATCAGGGGGGCTCACAATAGGACAGGCCACAAAGGCTTGACAAAAGCCCCACAGTCAGAATGCTGCTGTTCTGTCTCTACAAATGAGTATGACTAAGGCTAAGACAAAGCCAAGGGTTCTCTCACCCTTTGTGTCTCTCTGCCTTTTTTCCCCCTTCAAGTATGCACATGGGTGTGCACACATGCAGGGACCTAGTAGAGCAATCTTTGTGCTATCACTCATGTTTCTCATATGCATATGCACAGACACCCAAGGCCCTGATTTTAACCGAGTACAGATGAATTGATGAACGGATGGCTGGTAAAAGGCCATCTTTGAAGAAAACTCTGAATGGCAACCATTACCTCATAGCCTAATTACCTGAACTGGCATTCTTCACTGTGACTAAATGCACCAGGGGTTGGAGAACATCATCCTGCCTTGTACCCATGGTAAAGATTACCCTGTGGGGTGCTGCTACTATAGAAACAGTAGAAATATCCCACCAGACCAAAGGACCGGATAGTAAAGCGGTGAGAATAGATTGCTGTCTAGATCGTGCAACGTTTCCCTGTAGCACCAGAGGACAGATGGTCTGGTCTCAACGCAGCTCTCATCTGTTAGCTCAGGACAGAGGACAACTGTTTACACGACATCTTCACATGGCAAGGACAATGGATGTTTAACCTATGACAGACTGTCTGTTCTATTTTTAACCACCTCACATTTAGGAAATTGTGTTTTACAGCCTCAGTATGTTCCTTTACGTTTATGCCGTCTCATCTTCTCATTGATCAATTTAAAGAGTCTACCTTTTGAGGATATTGATCCCATTTATGAAGACCCTATTACTGTTATTATCATTCAGACTAATATCAGATAAAAACTATTTGCAACTGCAATGACCCCGTCTAACAAAAGACCTGAATGAGAATGCTAATGGGTCCACGGAAGATAGCTGGCCTATATAGTGAAGTGCACATGAATAAACCATTGCTCAGCCCCCCTAAGGTGCTAAAACCCAACAGATGCGGTGGCTAATAAGACTTCGAGTAGATGGGATGGCGAACGATAACTAGAGAGAGATATAAAAAGACACAAGTACAAAGCAGAAAGCCAGATTAGAAATGTGAGAAAGAAAAAGTATATAGTCTGTCTGTATTGAGACCTCAGCTAATGGAGACAGATGTGCGGTGCTGGGTGGTCAAAATACGTAGTTCATTGTGGGCTTACTAAGACAACCACCCACACAGCACCCTCGGTGACTCAGCAGTTCCAACACATTCACTCAAGCAACAGAAACTTGCTCATCATTGTCCAGTGACCCCCCCCTGTCTCAGCTAAAATGTCTGGAGTCTGACTAAGTGTTCTTAGGGATCAAATCATCTGCATGCCATCTGACCTTGGACTCTTGAAGGGTTAAGTGCACTGAATGAAGACCACATCTTTGCGTTTAAAGAAAATACAAAGCAGATATTGAACATTATTATATCCGGAGCTGCACAATGACATAATCTATACATTCTCCATGGATAGGATTTACAATTATACTTTTGAGTCTTATCTTAATGATAAAATGAGAGCCATCGATCTTTCAAATCAATAAAAGTCTGTAATGATCTAAAGTAGAAACTATAACATTAATGTATTCTTATTCATTTTCAATTACAATTGGTTAATGAATATTGCTTTCGCTACTAATGACTCTACATTGACAACATTGCGTCCTAAAAAACTTGATAAATTGTTTGATTAAAATACATATGGGTATTCATCCTCACCTGTCCTCCTCGCCATCAGCATGCTGGGCCCTGAGGCCGGCAGCAGCCATCAAGGCACTGGCCTCCACAGCCATTCCCATGTGAGCCAGGGCTCCTGAGGTCACACCAGCTTCTGCAGCGCCCGCTCCAATTGCGGCTGTCCCCAGCTTTGGTAGACTCAGCAGGCCCTGATGCTGGAACAGCAACCTTTGCGCATCCTCCAACTGGGCGGTTCTCAAGAAACTTCCTCCTCCGTGGGCCTGGCTGGTCAGGGAGGGCTGTGTGAGTGTCATGCCTGGGGTCAATATTGGCTGTAGGTCGGCCTGCAGTGCTGTCAGAGGTACGTAATGGGTCCCATGAGTGGCGCTTACAGGGCCTGGGTTGGCAGAGGGGGGCTGGGCTTGAGCCTGCGGGATCTGTGGATGCAGCTGCTGTTGGCGTTGGGGCTGAGCTGGGAGGTGTTGGGGCTGAGCTGTGGCGAAGCTAGCCTGAGCAGAGGGGGCAGCTTGGCCCTGAGGGGGCAATTGTTGAGTGACAGTGACTGATGGTTGCCCTCCAGCCACAGGTCCCACTGCCATGGAGACTGCTGTGGTAACATGAGGCAGAGGAGGCTGAACCTGGTTCTGAAAGGGAGCAGTGGGCTGGATAAAGTCCGGCTGGCGACCCCCTCCCTGGGGCATGACTCCAGAGGGGAGCTGGGGTACAGGAAAACCCACCTGTGGTTGGGCCTGGTGTGGGTCAACAACATAGGGCAACTGCTGGGACATGCCAGGGGGAGGCTGATTCACATTACTTTGAGCCATCGCCTGTGGTGTTGGTGCGGGCAGAGTAACAGGGGTTGCAACCATAGGCTGCTGAAGCATGTGACCCCCACTGCCAATCTCCTGGGCTGGCACTTGGGCCATAGGAAGGTTCTGGACCAGTGCCTGTGGTGGACTCTGCATGACCTGGGGACTGGTGAAATCTTGGCTTGGTTGCTGATAAGGCTGCAGTGTTTGGGGTGGTTGTGCAGCTGCTGGGCCTGGGCTGCTCATAGCAGGGCAGTTGTTTCCAGGCTCAGTCTCTGCAGATGGATCAGTTGCCTTGGGTGTCTCAGATACAGTCGCTTGTGGAACCTCTTTCTCGTAGTACTCTGTACATGTCCATCTGCCTTTACGGAATGGCTCAGAATTGGTGTCCAGTTTTACCACCCTGAAGCGAGAGCCAGTTGCTGTCTGGGTTTGGGTGTGCTGGATTTGACTGTTGGGAACAGCAGGCTGGGGTTGAGCCACAGGGTTTGTTCCCACTCCAGTGGATCCTGTCTGTCCAACCGCACCTGTATTTTCAAACACTGTGAGGCCTGCAGGGATCATTCCTTGAGTACTGACAGCAGACACACTGGCAATATTCATGCATCCAAGTGTCTCTGTGGCTGTACCACCAGAAACTATGGTTAATTGCTGGGTTCCCTTAACAGTAGGGGTAGCAGCATTATCAAACACTGTTTGCATCTGTGATTGGCCAGGCCCGGGTACTCCTTTGGAAATTTGGCCTCCAGAGCTAACAATGGGAGCAACAGTAGGAGCACCCACTGTGGCTGCTGGAGGTAGTTGCACTCCACCTATGTCAGCGGGGTGACCATGGTGATGCTGAGAGTGGCTATGTGGTTGATGATGCATACTCCCATTCATCATAGAGGCCTGATGCTGAGACCCCTGGGGAATGGAGTGAAGGTGCAGTGGCTCATTGGGCGACACAAGGCCAGGAGTGTCAACCCCATGTAGGCTATTAAGTGTTTCATCAGAGGAGCTCCTCTCCGGCACCCCAGTGTCTGTCGCCCTGGACATAGACACATCGAGCATCTCAGACGACGACAGGTCCTCGGTGTGCGACTCATCCATGTCATCATAGCTCTCAGTGTCGTCCGCCAGACTATTGTTAGCGCTCACATTGATCTGAGCAGAGGTGACGCTTGTGATTTGGAAGCCACTCTTCTTCTTCACCTGAGCTCCTGCCACTTGGGACGGCGGCTGGTGGTGGAGTCCAGGGGAAGAGGATCCGGGCTGAGTTGGGTTGTCCTCACTGGCAACATTACCGCTACCACCTACGGAAGATGCAGATGCGCCGCTGCTGCCCCGTCTGTGGTGGAAAGTGGTCGGATGTGGCATTTTCCTGGTCCCAGATGAATCTCCAGAATAGTCCTGATGATGCATTTTGATCGCTGAGTGATTACCGATCTAGAGTCCGACGGCTGTAGCGCTAACTACTAGCCAACACTAGCTGACGTTAGCTGGCTGGGTCCCTTGCGGCGCAGCGACACTAAAAAGCCATAGGTGAGAAGTCAGACAATTTTCGTCACTACAATTTAATCCCAGGCTCCCAAACTCCTGTTATTTGTAAAGGGCAGCCTGGCGTTGAGGTTGTCCTTCTGGTAGCAAGTCTCTCGTCACCGTCTACGATTAAATAGACTGTTTTCAGTGCTGCCAGTAAAATAAACAAAGGCGAGTGAGCGATATTTAGCTAGCTGCAGGTTAGCGCTAAAGCTAAAATAGACCGCTAGCAGTTAGCAGTGATAACCGCAACTCTCCCTGCGTCTTGCTCACTTACTCACAAACTCGTCATATCCATCCCTCGTACGAAACACGTCTAAATGGCTCACAGACTTACAAAGGGCCGACTTTGAACGATTCGGTTAAGATGAAACTCAAGAGTCTATGATGGGAGCAGCCTAGCTGGCCGACGTCTGTCGCACCGAGTCGTCCATCTCGTTTCCAGACGTCGAGTCTCCTTTTTTATTCCTTCCTCCAGACCTGATAGTCAAAACGTCGTCTCAGCAACAAAAACAAAATCTGTGATCGGTCAAGTCAAGAACAGCGGCGTGTGGAGAAAATCTTGTCTCTGTCGTGAGAAAAGGAGCTCTCTAAGTCCATCCCGGCGTCTCTCGTCGAGGCGGTGTTTGCTGTATCATTGCCGGCGACTCGATAGCG
>OMLC01066176.1:2503-12743 GCA_900302585.1 Regalecus glesne | reverse complement strand
AGAGAGAGAGAGAGAGAGTGAGAGAGAGAGAGAGAGAGAGAGAGAGAGAGAGAGAGAGAGAGAGAGAGAGAGAGAGAGAGAGAGAGAGAGAGAGAGAGAGAGAGAGAGCGAGAGAGAGAGAGAGAGAGCGAGAGAGAGGGAGAGAGAGAGAGAGAAAGAGAGAGAGGGAGAGAGAGAGAGAGAAAGAGAGAGAGAGAGAGAGAGACAGAGAGAGAGAGAAAGAGGGAGAGAGAGACAGAGAGAGAGAGAGAGAGAGAGATCTGACTTACCAATCCCTATTTTCAGAGAACTAAATGAAAACTGAAATTTAAGCCTTCTCCAAAGAAGAGACAAAAACTGCTGCCCAACAAATGTCAGCATACCACAACCGGAGGGAGGATGAACGATAAGCGTGCGTGCACACACACACACACAATAACCCCCCCCCTCAAATTATTTATTATTAGGTCCACTTTTACATTTTGAGAGTAGTCCCCATGTTGTTGGAGAGGACATGGGCTTTGGGGATTATGACTGGATGCCCTTACTAATGTCCCATTGTAGGCTTAGACCCACAACATCTGGCTCATCAGTTCCTGAACTGCATGAATTATTATTTGTATGAATACGATCCTTGATACAAAATCCTCAATTGCATCATCGTAAGAAACACCTGTAGAATCCTGCTGGGAGGAAGTGAAAGAAAATAGGTCTTCATCCTCAGGCTTGGACAGTATTTGTGAAGACACCTGTGTGGCTCAGGAGGTGGGTGGCTCCTCATCCCGAGGCTCTGAGATCATTTCTGAAGAGCCTTGTGTGTCGGAGGAGGTCAAGGACCTGGATGGCTCCTCATCCTGGCCAGTGCTAGATGGTGCTCTAAAATGTTAAGCCCCTGAATTTGCATTGAAATATAGCCTACTTTTTTGCTGTGCATTTAAATGTATGTATCATAGTGAAAAGGAAGGTTGACAAGATGGGTGTGAGACTAGCTATGTTGCATGGATAAGAGACAGTAGCACTGAAAAAAGGCAGGAGTCAGAGTCGAAGATGCTTAGATTTTCATCAGGAATAATGAAGAAGGACACGATTAAGATTGATTGTATTAGAGGGACAGCTCAAGACATGAAGCAAGAGAGGCAAAATTGAGATGGTTTTAGACATGTGCAGAAGAGAAATGCTGGGTATACTGGGAGAATGATACCACCAGGCAAGAGGAAAAGAGGAAGACCAAAGAAGAGGTTTATGGATGTGGTGAGGGAGGACATGCAGGTGGCTGGTATGACAGACACCCCAAAAGACTCCATCTATCACAAAAGAAATATCAACTTAATATAGATGTCTTTTAATTCAGCTCACAGCACAGGAAATCCCCATTACCCAGACCTGTGCTCAGGACCTACTCAATACAAGCACAGAAAACATATGACTCACCACATCGAAACTTAACCAAATCAATAACATGCTAGCTAGGTTGTAATGGTTATGCTCCAGGACACACACACATTGATATGATGAAACTGTGTGAAATCATATCCAATGTTTTGCAAGCTAGTCAGACAGAAAAAAATATTGTCATTGTATGTGTCACCAGATAGCAAGCAACAGAGACTAACAAATGTGTTGTATTGGCCTGTTTCATTGGATGTATGATATTATATTCAACATTTTCATCTTAGTTCCTCTGTTTCCTAAACTGAGGACCTAGTGGCTTACACCTTTCCATGTCCATTTGTGTTGAGTTTGGACTCAAACATCAATACAAGTACCCCGTTGCCCAATCTATTCACCAAGTCCAGACTAAACCAGTTCTCCTTTGTGATGGGCAGACTGGTTTCATTTTATTCTTAATTATTTCACATAATCGGCAACAATCATCATCATCAGCAGTCACTTGGAATCGAGTATGACTACTCTCCTTCTAGGTCCTTGTGGGTATCCTTGCAGGAGGATGTCTCCACGTGGCAGCTTTTACATGACGGGCTGATGCACTTGCAACCCCCACACAATCCTTGGCAGGGAGTGGGTGGCCAAAGTTCAATAGCATGGAGAACCAAGACAATTGGGGACCACACTCTGATGCATCCTTGCTGTTCAATCACACTTTGTCTTGAATCTCCACAATGACATTTTTGCCTTAGGTGACCCTATTAGGAGCCAAGGTCCAGACAACATAGCTATTGGGATCATTAGTGCATGCGAGTTTCTCCCCAACAGCAAGGTGGCAATCCAGGATTTTGTTAGTTCTGTACAACATTAGAAGTGTGCTATTTGATAGATTCCACTGCTCCTCCTACCCTGGCCCTCCAGTCGGGAGACCGGAGGCCATCTCTCATACTTCTTGGTAGAAGACCGTTCCAGGCGTAGCCGACTGAGCTCACGAACTAGAATCAGGGTGCCTACTCTAACATGCTTAAATGGCCCACATGGCGACATAATATCATTGACCTGATGTGCAAATGAGCGATAGAGAACCAATTGCACAAATGTCACCATTCTGAATTTTTGTGCCACCCTTTGGGGCTGTGCATGTTGTCCATACTTAAATCCACAAGTCCGTGGGCCAGCCAAGGCATTAAAGCAGACTGTTTCATGAGGTTTTAATCTGAGTTTTTGGCTTTTTTGATGGAACATCATTTGAACTGTTCTTAACAGAAATGGTCTCCCATGTTAAAAGTCCAAAATCAATTCCACGATGGCTGAACACAGCAGAAGTCTCTTCTGTTTTGGAGTGTTTAATTTAGAGTTGCGACCTATAAACACTAAATCCATCCAACATATTCCTGAGGGGATTTTGCTATCTTTGGCTTGATCTTCTCAAAAGTCTCCCATGTCCATCTGGAGTTTTGGAAAAGGTTTGGGCTTCTGTTACATCAGCTCTGTCAGACACTGAAATAACTCCTAGGTCTTCTGCAAGTACAGCTGGAGTTTCTAACTTAAGTGGAAAAATGTAATAAGGGAGGAATGTGGAAATCAGGGGAAAGGACCTAAACCATTCTTTCATGCACGTATTCATACTTCCCCCTAAGCCCCCATTCTTCACTCTTAACACCCATATATCCATCCATCTATCCATCAAGTCGGGTGTCACAGGTTCAATCCTGCTGTGGGGCTTCAGGAAGGCCATCGGGCCTTAATCCCCCTTGCTTGGTAAATGTGAGGTATATACGTTGCAAAGTGCTTGGAGTGGCTGCTAGACTAGAGAAGTCCTACGTAAAAAAATGAGTCCATGTACCATCAAGCCAACCATCCATTCATCTATCTCTCCTCATGGCACCATAGTATAAGATTAGACAGAAAGGAGTGCATGTACGTGTACATTAATTTCAATTCATTTGGACCAGGTCAAAATGGCTCAACTCTAGTTGCTATAAAAAATTAATGTAGTCATGGAAATAAGCATTGCACTATGTGATGAAGAGTGCATGAAACCCTCTGCTGGCCATGTATTGATTGCATAGCAGTTCTCAGAGTCTACAATATCAGATGATACTCTGTGGGTGGTGGATGGTGCAATTATTCTAACGTGCTGTAAACTCACGTAGTATGCAATCAGATTTCCGTCAATATGCTAAAACATCTCGAATATGTAAACAAAAATAAGAATTTGAGAGAGAAATGTATTTCAGTTTATTTATTCTATTTAGAAAGGCTGATGTGCCTGGAGCCACCACACAGTCATTCATAGAGATGATCAGAGGCCAATGGCATGGAGAACCAAGATGATTGGAGACCACCCTCTGTTGCAGTCTTCAATAGTCTTCACTACCATTGGGACCTGGAGACATCTTCCACCGGTCCCGTCAGGCACCTCTAACTTAACCTTTCCACCTTGGGTGATCCTACCAGGAGCCAAGCTCTGAAGTGCATAGCTCTTTGGATCAGTAGTACATGCAAACTTCACCAGAGCAAGGTGGAGATCGGGAAGGGACAGCATAGTTCAGCGGGTAGAGCGGTCGTCTGGCAATCGGAAGGTTGGAGGTTCGAGCCTCAGTCCTGCAGAAAGCATGTCGAGGTGTCCTTGAGCAAGACACTGAACCCCTAACTCCTCCCTGAGCAACATATGGTGGCAGCTCACTGCTCCTATACAATAGGATGGGTTCAAATACAAATTTTCCCTTGTGGGACTGATAAGGACAAAATCATTACCGCAGTTTCGGGAATCAAAGAAGGGTGTGTAATGAGAATAAAAATAGATGTTAATGTCTGAATTAAATGGGATTAAATGGCATAGTATACATCAGTATGCACATCAGTATTCAACAGGACTAATAACCCAGGTTAACAGTGATCCAGTAAATATGTAAAATATGCATGGAGATTGAGTTGTTGATGAGCCTGAAGCTACAGTGTCTAACAGCTTGGCTGCAGCAGTTATTATGGGGTAATATAGGGACATGAACTGCAGCGAGCAGTAGGCGGGTCAGCCAAACATGTTTTACTGCCAAGATCTTCAAGGCAATGGGGACAAGACAGCTCCCAGCACTATGAGTTGCACAACGTAAACGGGTCTTCAGTCATCAACTATCTTCTCTTCATTTGTGTCAAAGACCAACATGCTTCACATGCATTTTGTGTCAAAAGGATTGGTTGCCTGATTTATCTGAGGGCTGGCCTCAACTGTGCTAGCCAGTAGCTTAATACTATAAAGTATGTGCTGCAAAGTCAGCAGTGCCTGGAGAACACTTTTAATGGGGTCCCCAAAAAGGAACTGGTTAGGGTTAATCCTCCGGCCTGTGCCCCTGATCAAGGCAGTAGGTGAAAGAACTGGAGTTGATCCCCAGGTGCTGTTCATTGCTCTTATACAATAGGATGGTTTGAATGCTGAGGACAGATTTTGTTGTGTGTATGTGTAATAATAATACATAAAGTTTCTTCTTCTGAAGGAGGGGTTGGAACAGGGATGGTCAGGTATTGAAATGAGGGTATTCCCAGTCACCCCTGGCCATCTCTTGCAAGCCATTGTTATATCTCAGGACACAGGACTTCTTGTTTCCCAATTTATACTCTTGCTATACTCTTATCTGATGCACTGGATATTGTAATATCGTAATAGCAACATGATCAATTTAAGCTAATCATGAACTATCTTTTCAGTTATGATAGACAGATGAGAGGTCTGTTTTATGTCACGATTAGTTCCCGTGTCTTGGGGTGGACACGGATTTAGATGGAGCTTGGGTATTAAAGCCAGATGCCCTACCTGACGTCCCAAGATGGATTTGAGCCCGCAGTTTCTGGCTCATCAGTTCCCAAAGCACATGCTCTACCCCTGAGCTACCACGGTCATGATAGAAGCATGGTAGAAATACATTTTAAAAGGCCTGATGCACTTTTATCATCATATCTAATGTTAACGTATGTTCTGACTGGTAAGGTAAATATATTTATTTTTGTATATTATTTTATCAAGCAATTTCATAATTTATCTTCTGTAAGTGAAATATGTGCAGTGAGATGCATATGGAATATAATGTGAATAATTGAATAGGAGTGCACTGTATTGGTCTGCTCTGTGAAAGCCTGACTGAACCACAGCTCACATTTCTCCCAGCTAAGGAATTTACTCCTCTGGGTCTGGCTAGTCGGTCAGTGTAATTCAATTTCTAAGTTAGATGATAGTTCTCTACTCTGGGAGAGTAGGACCCCTCAGTGCAAATGTTTTGTCATCATATTCTATCCTATGGTATGCTGCTATCTGATATGCAGTTTGATTTTTGGCTTCAAAACAACAAGGTCTGTTTACTTTTTAATATGGTTCAAAGTAGGCTGTGTTGTCGTGATAGCAGCATAGCCACAGGGCACATGTTGGCTCTCGACGCTAAGATCCCCAAAGGAATTAATTTCAAAAGAGGTTAGCATGGTGTGAGAGAGGGGCCTCCAAACTTGCAGAAGGGGAAGACACAAGCTGTGGTGCAAGTATGATTATCTGGGAAGCTTTGTAGCATGACATAATAATCATTCAGTTTTTGACTAGTTCATTTAACATTGAGCTAAACTGGTGTGAAGTCCTGGTGAATTTCAAATATGTAGATAATTCTCCACTACCTGCTTATATCATGTCTGACTTATATCATGTCTGACTGTCATCCCAATGGCATCAGAAGCAACTTACAGAAATGCACTGCTTTCTGGGTGATAGAAGAAGAAGAAGCTTTGTTCATTTGTCATTTTACATTCAACAAAACATTTTTTCCCTGCATTTAATCCATTTTATTATATAGGAGCATTGAGCAGCTACAGCATGCCAAGGGACCAACTCCAGTTCTTTTTCCTATTGCCTTGCTCAGGAGTGTAGGCAGGAGTATTAACCCATAACATGCATTTCTATTTGATGGTGGGAAGAAACTGGAGCACCCAGACAAAACTCACGCAGATATCAAATAATCCTAGATACCCTATTGGTGTCTGTATGAAACATGTGGGTACTCCATAAACTCTGATGTGAATGAAACTCGTGTCCTGATTTTTGACTATTGATGACATAAGTAGAGGTTATGTTTTGGGTTAATGTTAGGTTGTGGTTAATTTAGGGTTAAGTTTTGATAGTATAACATCTTGTACTTATAAAGTGAAGGGGGCCTTGCATATAACGTATTAACGTTTTGCCAACAGTGTTGATATATGATGCTGTTGGATGAGAATACTATTGGTGTGCCTTGGTTTTGGTGGTTTGGTTGTATTTGCATTTTGTCTTTTTTGACCATGTAGTCCAGCGTGAAAAGGAAAAGCCTTATTTGGGTCAAATCCGTTTACTCTTAAATCAACTTCTTAAACCAAGAGCTCAGCTCCCTCTGCACCACTTTGGTGTGATCCAGTGTCTGCAAGACTGCTGCTGCTGCACCTGTCTGGCTGTGGAGAAACTCCTATATGTAGGAAAGGTGATCCCCTCCTTACTCCCATCTGGATGACTCAAACTCTTTTTGGTAGAGGACCATGGCTTCAGATTTAGAAGTACTGATCTTTAACCTAGCCATGGTACAATCAGGTTCACGCTGCTGCATTGCATGCTAAAGATCATTAACAACACCTGCAAACAGCATGGGTGGGCATTATCCTGATCTCTTCAGACTGGGCTGTCCAGTCCATGAAAGTCACAAGGGCAGACAATGTATGTGTCAAATCCATGTTGGAGTCCAACACCCTCTTTAAATCCTGCTGGCTTGGGAACATAATTTTTCCCCACAAAATGATGTGATTTTTTAGTGTACATCCCAATAACACTTTTCAGTCATTGATATTGGTTCTATAAATTGTGTAACATTTTAAGAATCATCAAAAAAGTTATGAAATGTCATAGTCCTTGACTTAATATAGTGGCCGCTCATGCATAGAGTACCCCATTGGACAAAATGAAGTCTTGTATAGTGCATCTGCTTGCATTCTCAGATAATCACGCTAAATTTGTTTTGTTGCTTTCCATTCTCATGAAGAGAGATTCGTAACTAACCAGTGTATCAATGTACCCAATACATTTAGGTTATGGATAAACTGTTGTAGTAGTGACATAGCTCAGTGGGTAGGGTAGTTGTCTTGTAATCAGAAGATTGGCATTTCAATCCCCAGCCCCTGGAGAAAGTGTGTCGAAATATCCTAGAGTAAGACACTGAACTTGTAACTGCCCAACGCTGAAATGGAATGGCTACTTGTCCAGGGTCTTTTCTTGCCTTTTCCTGGGATAGGCTCCAGCAGACCCGACTTCAGATAGACGGTTGAGGATGGATGGATGGATGGATGGATGGATGGATGGATGGATGGTTAAGAATTAACTGAATGTACTCTACATTACTTCATCCCCCCTTTGTATAATCTTTGGTTTTCATATTTAAACTTTTTTATTTTTAAAACATTTTTTGCATTTGACTCCTATGTTTTAATGTATGACTGTCCCCAGTGAGGGACCCCCCCCTCCACCTCTGTTGCTCTTCCTGAGGTTTCCCCCATATTGTTTCCCTTAAAAGGTTTATTGTGGAGCTTCTCATTCAGGTTTAGGGTCCATGGATAGAGGGTGTCATATGTCTTATGCTGTTGTATATTGTATTGGCTGTAAAGTGCTTTTGAACTACCTTGTGGATTTGGGCTGTGCATATAAACTTGACTTGACTAGCTGAATGTTGCATTACTCTCAGTCAGCCTCCTCATAATCTGTCATTCTGCAATAGTGCTGTCTTCTCATGGATCTAATGGTATTTATATTAAGTTAGGATGCATTAAACAATATCTTATGTATTTTAATCCAACTCACATTGACTGAGGCTGGCTGATCTCTACTTCTGAGTTGGGCATCATGCTATTTAGTATTTTAGCCATCATGCTTTATAATGGGTATGTGACTAATTTAGTTCTGCTGCAGTCACTGAGTCAGTGCTGTAAAAAATGACCAGCAGCTCTTGTGTTTTCTACTGGGAGTTGTTCAGAATTTTTCCCACTAAAACTTGTAATGCTATTATATAGTGAATTTTCTCAATTAATGCTCCAAACAGCCATGGTAGTGATTTGATGAGAGGTCCATTTTTATATGTCATGATTAGTCCCAAAATTGTGGGATGGACACAGACTTAGATGGAGCTTGGGGGATTAAGGCCAGATATCCTTCCTGATGCTCTATGGTGGGTTCAAACCTGCAACATCAGGCTTATCAGTCCCTGAAGTGTGCGCTCTAGGTTCTGAGTTGGGATCCTGTCCGAGGTCCTTTCAGTGTGGAGTTTGCATATTGTCCCTGTGTTTTCGTGGGTTTCCTCCAGATTCTTTGGTTTCTTCCCATGATAAAAAAACCCCAGCAACAACACATGCTGGGACTGCAGATGTGAATTAGCTTGAAGCTATAATCTAGTGCAACACATCACATGGTGGCATCAGTGTAAAAAGCTGCACATGGTCGCTTAAAAAAAGTACTTTTTGATTGCCTGAGCAAACCTCACTTTCATCATTGATCATTTATTAAGGCTGGATTACAATACTGTCTCTGATGTATGAATACTCACCTTGTGCATAGTATAATCAGTGGATACGTGTTAATGCAGTATCAGTGAATGCACTGTTTGGCTAGTGCTGAGAGTCAACGGTTAAATTGTGTTGGCTTCTCATACATATTGAATATTGGGTGAAAGGCTACATACCGTATTGTTGGCAACCTGTTAATGACTGTAAGCTCTACTCATCCTCGCCGGTGCTCCTGTATGAAATCCTCCCAGAAGAATATCTAGTCAGAATTTGATGGGGCCCATTAACCTTATGAAATATATATGTCTGACGGAAATCATCCACTTAAAACCTTGGCAAGAACCAAATGTTCCTGTTCGAAATTCAGCGGGGCCTACGCTGGATTGCATTACTGAACTTCTCTCAGTGATCCAGTCTCTCTTGAATGTTGTAGAGGTCTGTGGCACTTTGCCGGAATTGTCCGACCTTTAAGTAATTTACCACAGTATGCCAACCTCCTTTGGGCTCTTTATACTGGTTCTGTAGAGGTTTTACCACCATGTTTGCTTATTTGTTTGCTGGATGCGACGTCTATGTTTTTGTACATGAAAAGGAAACCTATTTTATGTGATTGCAGTTAATGAACTCATTTAGGAGAACACTGCCTTCCTGTAGTCGACATTATCTCTCATGTGCTGAAGCTGCTCAAGTCAAGTTAATTTTAGCCATTATCACAAATGAACAGTTTACCTCAAGGGAATTTACATTAACACCACATCCTGTCCGTAGACCCACAAACCGGATAAGGAACAACTCCCTTAAAAGCTTCCCCCCCTTTAAAAAAAATAACATTTTAGCCCCCTTTTTCCCACCTGAATTCCCCAAGTTGTCTATGGCTGTGGCTTTTTGATACCCCTATAGAACGTCGACAGGAAGGAGGAAGCCGTAGCATGACAAGTCACATGACAACTAGCCACATCACGGTCTCACGGGGAAAGCACAGTGCTTGTCCGATGGAGGAGAATGAAGCAGAGTACTTTACCTTCTCTTAACCGTGGGCGCCTGGATGACCCAGAGGGGGACACTAGTGAACACAGAATACTTTATCCAACCTAACCCTTATACCCATGTGAGGCTTAGCCAATTATACCCCACTAACTATGGACCTCCGGCTGTGGTTGGAAATGGTGCAGCTGGGAAAAAGCCCCTTTATAGGGAGAAAAATAGGAAGAAACCTCAGGGAGAGCAACAAAGAAGGGATCTCTCTCCCATCTCCGACTGCTCCTCGACAACAGGATGGTTTAAATGGTGAAGAAAAAAAATCACTGTGACCTATACAATG
>OMLC01066175.1:10259-32652 GCA_900302585.1 Regalecus glesne | reverse complement strand
GTGTATATGTCACCAAGACACTTTCCACCTTGCTCTTGTATGGATGCATATTATGAAAAAAAAAAAAACTAAAACTAAAACTTGTTACATGTTTTATGAGCAGCAGCTTTCTAAAGCGAACACAAGTTGTGGTGGCATGATATGGCTGTGCATGTACCAATCTTTTAACATCACTGTTTTCCTTGTGTAGCTCACTCCAGCGTTCAAGTTTCCGGATACCAAGCTGTGAGTTGAAGGGGAGCAGCCGATGTGAGTGTGTCTGTGTGTAAGAAAAGCAAAAAGGCGAAGGTTAAAGGACAGATGAGTGGAAATGGATAGTGATGGGAGAGAAAAAAAAGTAAGAAATAAGTGTTGTAAAACACACAGGACCAACAACCACAGCTAGTTAGTTAGTTTGCCAGTGTTATCTCACTTTATAGCCTTGAGTCCTTCACCACCCCTGATGTGAGTCCCGACACAGAGACAAGAGAGGCAACCTGTTGGCTCTGTCGCTGGCTAAGCCGGGCCTCTCCCTCACTCTCATCTTGAGAGGTCAGTCAGTTAGGTGGGGTTTAATCCCTGGCCTCCCTGTGACTTTATGACCTCGTCAACGTAGGTACTGTAATATACAGAGCACTATAGAGAATGAGAAGAAATCAGCAATGTGCATTTGTATTGATTCAAGTCTATTGGAGATAGCTACTGTGAGAAATAAGGGTAAAGATGAAGAAATGTTGTAAAATGTAGAGAAGAAAAAAAACCTGTACCAGCATACAATGCTTTGCCCGTGTTTGTGGACAGAGTATGGTTTGTCAATGATAATGTGATACTGTCTCAAATTTCAAAGCAATATATGAATTAAATAAGATAATACAATTACCAAAAAAGGTGTCCTGATAACAATGCCTTCTTTTAAATGGACGGTAGCCTCATGAGAGATGAAGACATTACACCACCTAGTCAAGCCTTAGAGCGTAAATCATAAGACCGCTTTATTAGTTATTTATTCACAGTATGCTTTGGTCTATCATGACAAAGTGCACACTATCTTTGGTATGTGAGTCAGTTTCCCATATGTCATACAGTAAAGGTAAAGAAAAGAGCATATATTTCATAAACTGTGTTGTCAAGTATTATTTACACCCATCTGTTTACATATCTTGTCTGTATAGTTTCTTTTGCTGTGTTGAGATTTTCCTGAGGAATATTATCCTGAGTGGTGGTTGTGGAGCCCAGCTGAGATGAAAAAAAAAAAAATTCAAACCTATTTCAAACATTTCTCATTCTGTGAAATTTTGACTTTACATGGGGTGACACATCCTTGTCTTCTGCCTGGTGCTCAGCCCTGGTGCACCGTGGAGCAGGGATGGATGTCAGCCATCAGTGCGGGCTAAAGACTTGGCTTGATTGCAGAAATGGACCTTCTTTGTTTTTTGCCAACATCACAAAATAAAAACTACTCAAGCAAGTCAGTCTTCTTCAAGCACTGGTGTTTCCTCTTGCCAAGAATAACATGGAGGCAAGAATTTTTCATTGGTAGTAGGGGGGAAAAAGATTACCACGATCATCTACATGGACATATAAAAAAACCTGGCAGGGTGAATTCCAGTAGGACAAACAAGAACTATTGGTTTAATTTGTCAACTTCAACTATGATTCGGAGAAATAGAGCAAAATGAGGGGCATTTATAAAGGTTGACAAAAGTGATGAAGTGTGTAACAAGGGTGTGATGGCTCCATGTAAAGTTGTTTCTTTGGTTTTGTAGATAAAAAGTATTTTTCACTACTAACCTGGTGGTAAAGCTATTCTACTGCTAGCAAAAAAAGCAAACAAAGCCATGATCACATTGGTTCCTAGATTATATCACTGATGCTTTCATACATGAGTTCTGGGCTAAAAACAATCCTTCCATACCAACAAGAGATTGAGAAAATTAAAAAAGAAAAAAAAGAATAGCTTACAAAAACTTATATATTTCATTTGACTGTGATCCTTTTTGTGAAAATCTACACCTGTCATCTACATGCTAAAGACACCCCCCTGTATCAGCTTGTGTATTCTGGTTTGGATGAAAACCTGCCCACACATGGGTCGTGATCCCACATGGCTGGCAGAAAATTAATTTACAGATTGACGCCTTAAGGACCAAAAACAAACAAAATAAAGTCTAACAGAAATGCAGCAGAGACCCGGCCTGTTTGTCTTTAGAAGACAAACATTTGCTAAGACTGCTAATTCTCATGCCAAGTCTTTGGGGGAGCGTAGCCTTTAAACTATCACGGCAAAACCACTGAGCCAGCCTGGTGTCTGTGTTCTGAATACAGAAACCTGGGGAGTGGTTGTGTATGTGTCCTTTTACTGTTTTAATCACTACCTCTCTGCAACCCCTACTGATATTTACTGTCATTATGCTTCAGGATAGCCAACATGTTACCTTTATCCCCTTTAAGGCTGTCATTTGCAGTGTTTTGGACATTCATTGTTAAAGCTACAATCCTAAAGACTGTCAAAATGAAAGTGTCACCAGTGCTGTCGTGTCAGGACCATCCCCACCACTGAACATAAAAACATGGTTGAACCTGAACTTTACCTATATTGACTTATTGTTGGTGGTGGTCTTGTACAAGCTTGGTCTGCCATATCTGCATGTCGGCCACATCAGCATTGCTGTTTTGTTAGTTTTGGTTTTTATTGTTTTCTTAACTTGCCGCTGCCTGCCTTATTCTTTAGCATTTTGCTGCTATGGTGACGATGTAAAATACTGTGTGCTGTATTTCCTGCATTTTTCCGAGGAAAGTCCTATCCAACAGTAACCATTACAATGGGCAACTAGATGAATTCATAGTTTGAGTATTTATGAACTAGCTATAGTTTTAAATAACCCAGTGACAGTGATGATCATAAATAGCTGTTTGTTTGCATGCAAACCTTCAGGATTGTAGCTTTAAGGACAGAAGCATATTGTTTTATGTTGACACTGACAAATTTAACACCACCTTAATATATATTAGCAGTTGGAAGAATTTTCCTTATGACTTATGTGATTCTTTGTTTGAAGGCTTCATTTATTGAAAAGAAAATGCATCTGTTTCATAGCACACAACAAACTAAAGCCAGTATGGGTACCAATTGTCCACTTTCGATTTTTTATCTCCATAATTGATGTATTTTGTCTTTAAATTGAGGTACAATATGGCTGTCTCCCTTTTAAACAAAATACTATTGTTTATACATGCAACAGTATAATAAAATAAAAACATCTCTGAATGTCAAATGCTATTTTTATAGGTTACCCGTGGGTCCACAAGCATAACTTTAGCCTAGCGCGAGTCCTCTGCAGTTTCTGCTTCTGCCGGTGAGAACAGTAGCCTCTTGAGAATAGGGGCATAGAAGGGACCAAAGACTGTTTGGTTGAAGTGGACGATTTGCCCAAAGGCCATTCCCAGCTCCACTAGCTCAGCACTCACCACCCTCAGGGTATCAGGCAGTTCTGGACTCCTTTTAGTGGGGCCAGCCTCCAGCATGGCCCGGAGGTAGCCCTGAACCCTGTCTCCTATGTGAATGATTGAGAGAAGAAGGGAGAGAAAGAGTGACAAGTGACTAGAGGAAGAAAAGTCAGCCTTCGGCAGATGTGCTCTCCATCATATCTGACAGTATCTAAACCCATGCAAATACAGAGAAGGCCAACACAAACTCTTCAAAAAAAACACACAGAAGTATCATTTAATAAGTGAACCATATGTGAAATCTGACTGGTTTTTGATGACGAGGAATTCATGTTTGGGATACCAACATGAAGAAGGGGTCAAACCCATCACTCCCTGATAGTGGTAATATTTCAAATGAAAACAAATACATAATTTACTGATAACTAAAATCTAAACCCTGGACACGCTCTCACCATCTGTCCATCCTAAATGTATGAATTTTAATCTCCCAGGACACGTTAAGGGGTAGGTATAAGAGGACACCACCCGATTAGGGGATCTTGGTTTGATCCCACCAAAGTATTTTATAATAAAACAGTGGATTCTTCTCTCCTGTGTGAATTGGGCTTTTCATGCATGCGAGATGATTTGTAAGCGTGACAAACTAAAATTGAATTGCTTATTCACAGTTGTCTCACCTATGAGTGAACGAATTGGGTTATCGTGCCTCCAGAGGTCTGATATCTGTCCCTTCAGCAAATCCTGGCTGTCCAGAGGCATTGGTATCTTTACATGGGAAGTCATTGCCTCTGTCACCTGCATCATGACCTTATCCCCGAGCCCCACCAGCTCCTCCCTCAGGTCAGCGTCGCTATAGCATCACAGAGGTACATTAGTAAAAAAAGATGGGAAAGGCTTTATACTTAATGTTGATTATAAACTGGAATCGTGGGCTGTGATACAATTCAAAATAAATAGATTATCCAAGCCAACCCCATCTTCAAGGCAAACCATAAGATAATTATGATCTATTTGAACAAAAGTGTAAATGTCATTAGGCATTAATTCATGTTTCCCTATACTTTGAAAGACTATGTAACCAAATAGTTAATGTCATTTTACTATCCGTCCATCCATCTGAAGTTGGGTCATGGAGTCATCCTGGAGCCTATCCCAGAGCTCATTGGGCGAAAGGTGGGGAAACACCTTGGACAGGTCGCCATTCCATCACAGGACTCGAGCAGTTAGGGGTTGAGTGTCTTGCTCAAGGACACTTTAACACGCTTCCTGAAGGAATCTGGGGATTGAACCATCAATCTTCCAATCACTAGATGACTGCCCTACCTCCTAAGCTATGCCACCCCTATAATTTAATATGAATATGTCAGTTAATAGGAATATCATTCTCAGATGTATAGTATTAATATGTGGCAAAGATTTACATTAGAATAAAAATGTGAGTTGACTATTGTACAAATGAATACGTGGGTGAATGAGGTTTAGATAGGATTTGATCTGCAAAACAATCTTGGGCTACAAGTCATAGAATCCTTTGACTTGAAAGGATTTCAAGATAAGGAGTCCTAAGACTATAGCATGAGTTCATCCAGCGCATGAAATAAACACTGTCAGAACGCGATTACTTCAGATGAAAAAAAAAAAAATCACCCAAACGAAAATGATTTAACAAAAATTAGCCTGTGCATAGCCCACTTGTGAGACATTTTATTCAGTTTAGCTGACAGAGTGTGGGCAGGCCTTGGATATCACAGGCTGTTGTTCCACATTTGCCATCTAATCATGATGGGGTCTCCCTTGAATAGAAAGAATGAGGTTAGATGGATCTCCTCTGACAAGCCAGTGGCCTTCTGTCACCTCCATTAGTTTCATTCTTGTACATTACCTGTTCCCTGTAACAGCCAGCACATACATCACCACGCGCTCCTCTTACCTGGTGTGACTACCTTCCAGAAGGGCAGTGATGGTCTGCTTGAGTTTACCTACAAGCCCATTAATGGAGAACACAACATCCCCGCACTGAGTGCAGGTCAGCAGGAGAATTGACGCCTCCAGGACCAACATGGTGAGCCTCTGGCCGAGTGTATCCAAGCGGGCTCGGTCCATCCGGACAGTCTGTTTGAGAAAGGACAGATAATACATCTGTTGAGCCTCTGCCCAGTGTTTATAGATCCTGTGAAAGGCAGCATGTCTTCTGGGTTGACTGAGCCATGGATGGTGAGAGGCTAAGTTAGATTCATCACAATGCTGCTGCATAACTCTGCTACAACGTCTACAATTAATTTACACTTCGGATTTTATGCAATTTGTATCTAGATTTCATTATGTGATTTATCTACACTGCGTTTATACACCGTTTTCAATCCAATTGGACTCCAGTTGTTTTCCCCTGCCCACCATGAAACTTTCTTTACCTTATATGTGCTCTTTTTTAACCTTCAGGGCAGAAAGGTGAGATACCATGTGACCTGAGGAATAATCACCTCAATCTACACTTAGCCTGCTTACAGCCACAATGTGTCTCTAACCACCTTTAGTCCTGTGTGGTCCTGTGTAGCTGATTTCGGTAGAGCACTTGGTTTTAGGGCAGCATGTAGCTTGAGCAGGGCACTGATGCTGTCAACAGATAAGTGTTCAAAAGACAGTCACCATCTGATCACCCTAGACACATTCTCATACCAGGCTAAAATGATGGGATTGCCTCCCCCCCACCTACGCCCTGGATAAAAGAGCACTCCTAGATATTCTAACAGCACTGCTTGAGCTTTTTGTGTCATCAGTCTACTTAAGGGCATAGTGGGAAGGGAGAGGAGCCCTTTAGGAGAGAGCAGGAGTCTACCTCGCTGAAGTGCCTTCAAGCCAAACACTGAAACTCTACCAGCTTTATGGATGCTACAGCTGACTGTGGAGTTGGGCATGTCAAAAGTCAACGTTCTCACAGGGATAAACAGCTTATCTAAAAAAAAAAGCTGACCAGGATACAATTATTCACCCTAACAACAGACCTCAGGGTACTCCTCGTCTTGTCGATCCCAGCGGAGAAGTTGCAGGTAAGCCCTGCGGAGGACTTTTGTGGGGCTGAATGGAACAAAGCTATCAGGACTGGAAGACTCCATGCCAAGCTGAGAGAGGGGTCTGACTCCTGCCACTTCTAGGGCCGCTTTCTGCAGCCAAGCAGTGATCCAGTCCAGAGAATCTGCAGGATAATGGCCAAAAAGGAAAGAAAAAAATACATAAACAAATTGAACATATCTAAAAAAAAGTGAGAGATCTGTGTCAGTAATAAAAAAACAGACAGAGATGGTGACATCTGAGTTCTGTCAGGTGTCCTGTGCAGGAAAACATGGGAAGTGAGTATAGTAAGGAAATCACATGGTCTGAAACATTAGACTAAGATTACAACACAGAGATTCACTCTTATATTGAAATGTAAAAGTATCTATGATGCAACTATCCTCTGCATCTACTATCCTCAAAATGATCTTTGGCTTGAATTCTTGAGTGTTCTTAAACTGTTTTGACCTAAGTTTAAAGAAATATGAGGACATGGTTAAGGTCTTTGATTTATTAATGGGTATGTGCTAAGAGAGAGAAAAAAGGGCACGAATATCAAGGGAGTCAGTTAGATTCTCTCCAACACGGGGAGGCAAGAGGCAAGTATACCTTTCATACACTCAAGCAAACACAGTCTCATGAGCCACAAACACTTGGAAGTGAAAATGGAAAAAAAAAAATCAAATTCTACTCTAGTCAAAAAAATCTTTTGCCTCTGGGGTCCAGGTGGGACCTGATCCTACCCTCACTTACTTATCCTGTTCAATTATTTATGATGTATCAATATATCCTTGATACAGCGATACGGGCCTCAGTTGCATACGGTGACATGCAACTGAGGCCTGGTTGTTCATCTGGCCCCTCACATCGACCTGTAGGGCTGTGACTTCCTATAAAGGACTTAAGGGAATCTCTCAGCACAGTAGCTTCTATGACTTCCCTGTAATACAGCAGTTATGAAAACTTCTGATCATCTCTTTTGCTGGAGCATCTGAAACACATGACAAGACTAAATTTGGACTACATATTTGCCTCATTAATCGACAATCCCAAGATGTTTGTTTGTCAAAAGTGAGAATGAACATTTTTAGGATACAGTTATCTTTGCTTTTGAGAAAAGATGGCAGTAATCTCAAAGTGAGACTTCTTTTTAGATGAATATTTAACATGCTGGGATGAAACAGCACCCCTATCCCCCTTTTCGCCTCACTTGGCTGCTTCTCCAGAATCTGCTGGAATGTGGCTCGTTCATATTGTACGGCTTGCTGAAGAAGATGAGGCCTCAGGCTCCGAATGGTGAAGTTGACCATATCCATCTTCATTAATCCCAGGACATGGAAGATCTCCCTACAGAACAGGCATGTGTCATGAGTAAACTCATCAACTAAAAACTCTGTAGGCGATTGGACAGATGGTTAAAAGTAAAAGAAAACGTTTTCCACTACCACCAGCACATCATTTTCTAAACGTTTGAAATGTCAAAAGCATAACTCACCAGTCTTGGCAGTAGGAAGGTGTTTTCAGTTTGAAATAATAAAATGAGGATTTTTTTCTGCTAAAATGGATTTTTATGAAGAGCTACTTAATATGAAAGGGCAGGCAGTAGGCATGTGTACTTACACCCATACCTTCTAACAAAGCAACATATTGCGATTGTCAGAACATAAATCTTCATAACCTTAAGAATTGGAAACCAAACAGGGAGTTAAATGATATGTGTGCACCTCAATGGATACTGACAGAAAACCTGTGGGGAGCATTATAGAATTTGATTCTTTGTCTCCCAAAAAAAGACCCTCATTTTATTAGTATGAGTTTGTTTGTTTTTATTGTAAATTCAATGAAAGCTTAAAAAAAACTGTTTTTAAGACATTTCATAAAAAGCTGTTTCTCACCTTAGAAGCTCCACAGGGTCAGTGAGAACCCTTAAAGCCTTGATCTCTGGGTCCCGGTCAGGGGCACACAGGGAGCCCATGGTGCTGATGATATATTGTGCCAGCTTGTGAATATCCACTGATCCATGATCAGCTTCCTGCCTGATCAGTGCAATGTCGAGCACCTCGTCCAACTGAGACCTTAGTCTCACATGGTGAGGCAAAAGCAGCGACTGAAGGATCTACATAGCATAGATAAAGGTCAAGGTCAACTTCATTGTCATTATACAAGATTCACAATGACATGAGGTAGTAGGCCCTTGAGTGTTTAATCACAACTAGTAAGGAACTGATAAATGAGACCCCTATTTGGTGTGCCAGATAATGACAGTGACACACCCACTTTCTCTCAAACTAAACAATAGTTATCACAGCTGAAGTATGTTGGTGAAAGAGAAAAGGTGCACAATATATTTGCTGTGGGTTCTTTATGGATGCACAATCGGATATTTGAGACACCATTACAGTGGCCATTCAACTTGCACCTGCTGCAGAAATCTTTAATGTGAGTGTGGGGGTGGTTGAATCACAGATTTTTTCCCGGGATGTCATCATGTCTGTACATTTGACATGAATGTATAGCACACTGACAAAACATATAGCATGCAACCAAAACAAATTAGAGAACTGATGATCGGAATGATTTCACACTCAACAATTCCTTGGGTCCTCGCCAATGTGCCCACCAAGTTTCAAGTTGATCGTATAAACAGTTGTTGAGAAAAATTTAAGGACAGTTATATATACAATTAGTCTGTATCTTTCTGTCATGTTTAGTTTTCATTTTGTTTTTTATCCATTTGCTCTTATTTTTCATGACCATGTGTTTTCAAAAGTGCTATATAAATAAACGTTGCTTACATACAGACACACAAACGGAGATGTGTTATATTATAGTATGATTGTTGCACATACCTCTTGGAAAATGAAACTAAAGAAAACAGTGATGAAAAAACTGCAGAACATAATAGAATAATATTAGCATACGTACATCCCAATAAATTGGGCACAAATGCATCAGACTTGGTATGAGACGTGGGCTACTCACAGTCTTGACCTCCTGGAGCAAAATCATCACATGGCTGTAATTCGGGCTTTCGCTGGTTAGCTGCTCCTGAAGACTGTCCCAAAATGCACAGTGCATTATCTCCTTTACTCTCCCTTCAAGACTATAGCAATGGGAAATGATTGAAAGAAAATCAATGGTTAAAAATGCTTGAATTGCAATATCTTGAAATGAAGATGGCTGATATAGTAGCGGAGATTATTTATTTCTTTGTTAGGCCCAAACATACTGTGGAGTCCCCCCCAAAAAACAACAGCAAACACAAAAAACACAAACAAACAACATGTTTGTGATGAGAAAATCGAATACTGACACATAATGATTAGACGTAGATGCTTTATGGGCTTGTCTTGCCTGTATTTGGGTGGGCTCTGGTGTTTTAAGCTGAAGTCCTTGTTCATCACTATCTCGTGTGCGAGGCTGAGGTTGGACACACGGTTTTCCAGGTCCATCATATTGGACACTGAAGCAGTTCTAGGCGGACTCCCTATTAAAGTAGATACCAACGGAGGATTAAGAAGACTTGTTCTTAACATTAATAGAAATCGTACAACAGCGCAAAGAAAAGTCCCAAAGCTGAATATTGGGTTTTCTAATTACCTGACGGCGAGTCCAGCTGCTCCAGACGAGGTACGTCAGTGGGCGGGTCATCAACGGTGTCTCCGGTGTTCTTATTGGCCATTGCAGCACGTCACTTAAGTAAAGTCAAGTAAATTAAATGTCTATAGCCCATTATCACAAAGTACTAATTTGCCTCAGTGAGCTTTACATTAACACAACATTCTGTCCACACCCTCACATCAGATCAGGAACAAGTAACAGCTCCCTTAAAAAGACCCTCAAACGTGAAGAAAAATAGGAAGAAACCTCATGGAATGCAAAAAAGGTATTTCCTTCCAAAGACGGAAAGAAGTGCAATGGATGTTGTGTATACAGAATAAAACACCATTTAAAGCACACAACACTGAGAGGATAACCTAATTACAATAAGATTAAAATGTGCATAACAATAATGATCTTGTTTATATGGACAACGCATATTGACGAACATTTGACTGTAAATGATGTAAATATGCCAGATTGAGCCACTAAACTCAATTTTTTTCATATGAGGAATGAGTCAATATGTCATTGAGCGACACACCGAACCTATCTTCTATTTTACATACCTCTAATCTGGAGAGAACATATGGCGACAAAACCCTATTCAAAGTACTGAAATTGAGTCAATAGTAAACTTGGCAAAATTCAGGTACATATCATACCACAAAACAACAACTTTACTGCCGGCGTTTAGGATGTAGTTGATGAGACCTACTCACCAAATGACGGTCTAAGGTAGAGTTGGTGAATGTTTTCAGAGTTTCAAGATTGGTGGACGAAGTTACGCTGAAACTTCGTCGCTGACTTGTAATGCTGGTAGAAAAATGACAGATGTGAACAAAACGCAACAGTGAGCACCGTCGCTGTACTTGACTGACGTTACCATAACAGATTTTAAAATGGGTCAAACCATTATGTCTGTTTGTATGGGGTAGAATTAGGTGTCTCGTTAACCACACAAAGTACGATTTTCATCGACATTTTTTTAAAATATGGCATGATAGAATATCCAACTCCAAAGATGTCATATTATACCCCCCCAAAAAAATACATCAAACTTTCAATTTGTTTGAAAGGCTGTTGTTGAAAGATAGTTCGTTCCACGCTTAAATCAAAACAGTGAGGTTGCTGTAACTGTACATACACGAATGCAAGGTTTTTACGTTTGTCAAGTTACTTCAAGTCACCTCTCATTTTCCATTCTCCAAGACAGCTACTGGGTTCATTTCGTTTCAGTAGGGCATGAAAATCAACTTTCAGGGACTTGAGACTTGTACAGAAATCCATCACGGTGGACATTTAAGTCGCATTAGTTTGAGGTCATAAGTGACGCGTCATGTTATCGCAAAACAAACGCGCTTTCAATTGCAAACGCGGATGGAAGGGTTGAGGTTAATGAGCGTACACTGCTACAGAATAGGAACGATATAGAACATGTATGCATATACCTACAGCCCCGAAAAGCAACTTTACATGAGCCACTATAAAACCTGTCTTCTTATTTCTACTGCCATTTGGGTTTCTTACAATAGAAAGCAAAATTCAAAAGTGGGCCATTCTAGGTTGTTCTCTCTTCACAGCAAAACAGGAACCTGTTTCTCTCGTTGTCTCAGTGAGTTCATAAATATAGGTAAACTCCGTTGAGATGGTTTGTGCTTTAAATACATTTGTCTGCCCTCCAGATTTAAATGTTTTTATGGCATTACGCAGACTAGATTTTGCCAGACAAAGCATTTATAAATCAAAAAGCTGGAAATTGAAAATGCTGTGAATCAAATGCATATACTACAGCAGGAAACGAAGTACAAAACCAACAGATTGCCATCAAATATACCATCAACGTGTGTCAGATCCTTCACTTAATGGCATGCTGTCATGTAGACTGCTGCTAACTTACAGCTCTTTTTGTCTTCTCCGGGTGGGACTGGTCGTTTTCCTTCATGTGATAGGTTAGGAAAACCTTTTTAATTGATTCCAATCTTTTTAAAATGTGCTTCTCCGTTTAATGCAAGCTTGAAACTTTCTCCATTATAGGGGTATGAAAGGAGACTGAATACTGGTTGCCGTCACTGGGATGTGTGTCTACTCTGCAAAACACAAAAAGAAACTATACACACATACATGCATTTCATTATAGGGCTGGCCATATTAGCTAATTGGAAAACAAGGTTAAACTGTATGAGGGGCTAGGGTCAGAAGACATAGTCCTGATGCTGACTGGGCTACTGGCAGCTCGTCTTGAGGTGGAGTTTGGGTTTTACAGACTGACAAATAAGACTTTTTTATGAGCACTTGGCCTGTGCAGAATGGGTTGTATTCACTCAGATAATTCTTTTGTTTTGAATGTGTCTTTTCAATGTATTTTTTAATAATGACCAAAAACCCTCATGTTAACAGAACAAGATGGAAATAAAGGTCTGTTTTAAAATTCATTCATAACTCCCTTTCTGAAAAACGAGTTGCAGGGCCTTTTTTCTATAAAATGCTGCCTAAGAAATCCTTTCTTTGATAAATACAGGTACTTAACAAAGCATGATGTATATTAAAAAACAACTTTAATCACAGCCACAAAAACATCACATATTCATAAAATCATTAAAAACACTTCCCTGTAATATTTACATTTGCATATTTCAAAATATTAAACATCATTTCATATATAATGTGTACATATCTTTGAGAAATTGATAACTTAAAAAGCAAATGGTATAGATTTCCTCACAGATTAATCTGTCAGACAATACACACAAGCAGTCTTTTTCACATAAGCTGCTTTGTACAAATGCACGCAGCCTGTTCCCATTGCTACAAAAAAGGCTAAATTACAAGTTGTGTCCAAATGTAGTTCTCCAAATCAGGGGTCTCCGACCATGTGCCGTCATAAACCATGAGGCCACACATTCCCATTTCAACCAGACATTTATAAGCTGAGCCTCTTCTGGTTGGCAGTGTGCTACTCAGTGAAGCTGAAGTGTTTGATTTAAACAAATCCCTGCAAACAGCCCTCGGTTGTACTGTACATGATTGGAGACCTTTTGCTTTAAGTACCAAAAGTAAGTGCAAGGTGAAAAGTGACTATTCCTCAAGGAATAATACCCTCCTGTGTTCCGTGCATTTGCTTTGAACCTGGGACCTGTAATAAACAATGTCATTTCAGTAAAAATCACTCTGAAGGGCAAATAATAAACCAACTTCAAAGCAGTTTAAACCCATGGCGTACAACAGTTGACTTTTACATGAAAGGAAAATCAACGTCATGAAGAAAAGCCTGGACTATTTTTCGGTATGGTGAGGCGCTTTGCTACAATGCTTTGAGTGTTATTGTGATATGAAGCAAATGAGCACCGACTTCAGTAGGGATGTAAAGTTTATGTGGTTTTACAGACCACCTTTGGACTTCTGATGTAGACTGTCTCAATCTCTTGCTGTCTGTCTCACACTAATAGACACTTTAACACAACAAAACAGCACACAAGAACATGTATAAGAGAACAATCACAATTCAGGAAGTCACTCAGATCTAATCATATTTCACATATACATTTCTGAACTCAGCATCTGCTCTTTTATGACTTCACCTAGGCACTCCTGAGAGTACAAGAAAAGACTCCCATAGTGTTGTTTGGCACTGCTTTTCTTTTCTAAGGCAGTTTTTTTTATTTTACTATTCAGCATTGTTTCTTCGGGCTGTGAACTGTCGTTTCAAAGCGTTGGCAATTTCTTTATCTGTGGGCCAACTCAAATCACAACCAATCTCCAGCCTTTGATCTTAACTTTTATTTGCTATAAACGTCATCATTCAGATTTCAAAGTTCTCATGACAAACCTAAACATCATTCAAGTGCTGATCTTAAATAGATTGGTCTTAACCAATGGTATTTTAGTCCTTTGCCAGAGTTGGTATTAACCAATCATGGTCGCAGAGTCCCTTTACTGCCAGGAGGTGCATACGTATAAAAGAGATTAACAGCATTCAGTCAATAAATTGGTTTGGTTAGTGTGCTCAATAACTTTATGCTTGAGCTGCCTCCATGCTAGCCTTGGTAGCCAGACATATCGAATGAACTGATCACATCTTGGGGAGTTTCAAAGAGACTGAACCATCCGAAAAGACGTCAGTCCAGTCACAGCTTTTCAAACTGACCCAAGAGGGTTGTGTAGTTGTGATGCGATGCAATAAAGTTACAAACCATGACAGCAGAGCTGAATAGTAAAGTTGGTTGTCAAACATGGCATATTGTGTAAAACAAGTCAAATGTTCAATGCAGAATGTGCCTGTCTCAGTTGTTAGCATTTGAACTATAAGATTTGTGACTTGGTCACTGCCAACACTGTTCTTGTTTACAGTTCTGCTTTGCTGGGTCTCAACTATGTAGCCTTCTTGAAACATTCTCCAAACCAACCTCCATACAGCCTCAGCAGAGAGAGGAAACAAAAATTGGTTAAAAAAAGTATGACATTTTCATGGTAAACAATAAAAATACAAGTAAAAGTGAAACATTTGTTGTTGCTAGATCCAGCAGAGTCCAATTCTAAAATACTGAAGAATGAAGTAATTGATCCAAAGTTGGGGAGAGAACGAGATCATAGTGCAGAGGTAAGGTAGTCAACAGTGCTGTAGTGACATGTCTCTCGCTGTCCCCATTCCCATTCTCCACCGCATTCACTCACACATACATACTGGGGATATACTGATATCAGCTTTTCACTGCTGATACCAATTTTGAATAACGACATTAAAATATCTGCAGATACTGGCTAACAGATCCAACCCATTACTTTCACTTAACAGTGCAGATTTAGACCAGTTTGGGGGTCAATGGACAACTTAGATAAAACCCGTTTCACCCCCACCATTAAAAGAAAACATGCTTCAATGTGCCACAAATGCAGTAAAATAAGCAACCTTGCTTATATTTATGACATGTTACTCATGTCTTTTGGTATTGGATTTTAAGTCTTGGGTAAAATCTCCAATACAGATATTCCATGTTACCCTCCGTCTTGAAGGGATCACCACCTTATCATGGTGGGTTGGTTTCTGTGCCTCTATGTCCCCTAAACCTATGTTGGTTGGAGTCTTGTAATCCTGGTAGGGACACCTATATCAAATAGATCAAAGGGTGGGGAAAGACAAAGTGTGATCCCCTGGTCCTCAAAGTTGGGGGTTGGGCTGAGGGTTAATAACCTTCTACTGTAAAATTGCATTATTACAGAAACCTATTTTAGCCTGGTATCGAGCTGATATTCAATACCAGAATGGTGCATCTCCAATACATACATGTCAAAGTACTCACAAATGCACACAGGTCAATCCATGTGTACGCAGACAAACATACAGAGCCTCTTGGCTAAGAGTCTTTAAGCATATTGATGCGTGCAAAGATCTTGAGTGCAGGTCCTAACTTAATGTTCATTGTACTCATGAGGTGGTCCTCCTTTAGCAGGAGCAAGGCTTGTCCATCGATCTCCTGAGAGCGAAACTCATCTGCTATCTCTTGGCAACCTGGTGGGGGAAAAAGCAAAGAGAGAATAGGTCAAAATTAATCAAACTAACCTTCCTGGGAGTAAGGTCCATACAGAGTAGCATAACAGTTGCCTGATGAAAATCAATAAATACTGTATCCTTTTTTAAGAGTACTTTCATCTGCCAAGTGTCCAAACTAGGTTAGTACAGAGGTGGTTATTGGTTTATACTACTGACCTGGTAGAGAACAAATGAAGTCATAAACCTCTTCCACATTCCACTTGGTGGGATCATTAGGGAGGAAGTGTTGAGCAAGGTTAGGCACATCTCTGCTCCCACAGCTCTCATGGTCTGAGGCCCTGCTTGCCTGCCGGTGGACCGGTACTTGGGCTGAAGCTGGGGCAGTAGCCAGGGGCCCTGAGCTGGCAGCCGATAGTGGAGAGGGGGGTTCCTCATAACTAGACATGTCAGAGCATGGGCTGGACTCCCCCTGACTAGGCTGTGAGGGTTGAGGGGAAGACACAGAGCCACCCTGGGTCTGCTGGGGTAAGGGAGACAGTTTCTGAAATGAGACAGTGAAAACAGATTATTAACCATGTTATCAAGACTCAGTATTGATCCATTTTATGCTGGCGCTCACTCAATTTTGAAACTGTTGTAATCCTGGTGAGTTTTTAAAAACAAACACAGTAAAACTCCACTCTGAACCCTCTCTAAATCCAACTTTGAGTAATACTGAACTAATTTTGTGGATTGAAAATATTCAGTTTCCTGAGTTGTTGAGAAACTTCAGTATACAAAACCTCTAGTCCAAATTCCAATTAATGTTCTCAGTGTCAGGAACCCTTCCAGTCAGCCATTCCAAATCCATATCCAGTTAGTCCATCACCCACCTTCCCTCTCTCCACCTGCACCTCACCAATCGTGCCATATTAGTCATTGGTCCCTTTGTGTATTCATGCCTGTCATCCTCCCATCTGTCTTTGCCAGATCATCTTGTGCCTTTGCCAAGTCTATTCCAGCATTTCTATTTGTATTGTCTGACTTCCTGGTTGTCACTTCTCTGATTTTCCCCTGAACTCTTCTTGCCTGCTGACTTGGTACTGTTTGCTAGAACTGATTGCCACTGTGTACCACACTCTTGCCCATCTCTACCATTAACCATAAGGCTGCTGACATTGTACTATTGCCTGGATCTGATTGCCATTAAGTATAAAACCCCTGCCAGTCTTATAATCTACTTTGGTTGTCCAGTAAAGATTGATCTAAGCCCTGGTACGTAGGCCCAAGTTATATTTTCACACGTTTTCAATTAAACTGAAGGGGAGTTTTATGGACAGGGTTCTCCAAAGTGTTTTTTAATGCTCAACAAAACATTCTAACTAGAACAAAACCCACTAAGCAGCATGGTGAGTGACACACCGATTAGCCTTTTTGCTTCACAGCAAGAAGATCCTAGGTTCAAATCATCGCCCAGGTCCTTTCTGTGTGGAGTTTTCATGTTCATCCCATGTCTGTGTGGGTTTCCTGCAGGTGCTCTGGTTCCCCCCCACCATCAAAAAGATATGCATGTTATGGTTAATACTCCTGCCTGTGTCTCTGACTAACGCAATAGGAAAAAGAACCGGAGTTGGTCTTTGGGCGCTGCAGCTGCTAACTTCTCCTATACAATGGGATGGGTTGAATCCAAAGAACAAATTTCAATGTATGAATGTAGAATGAAAAAAAAACTTCTAAGACCAATCTTCTTTAAGTGCCTATAGCTCAATGCTGCATGTTGTGCTGACAAATTATGCCGCCCCATGTGTGTGTGTGTGTATGTGCGTGTGTGTGTGTGTCTGCGCACGCGCGTGTGTGTTTGTTTGTACAGCCACCATTTTCTCAAGATCCCTTGTGAAGTAGTATATTGTATTTAGGGTTTTAGAAATATGGGGGTCTGTGTGCATGTGTTTTCTTTTTCTTTTTTGTGAGGGGTTGCCATCATACCTGTTTCTTGGTTTCGACACTTGGACGGCCCTGTGATCTTCTGCGCCAGCGATTAGTTTGCTTACTTTTATCTGGACGAAAAAGACCAATCCGCTTTGTGCAGCCCACGTTATACCTGTTAACCCACACAAAGACAAGCAGTTGTTAGGGTCACAGTACCTGCTAGTATATAATCTTAAAGGACCAACATATACATGTTTGTCCCTTTGCCATGAAGTCCAAATGAGAAGACTGACAAACAACTTCCCCAGAGCAGTAGACTCTATCACCCCTCAATCTCCCATAGTTGTTGGGAACTGAGGTCTTTGCCATGCAAAAGTACGGTTTATATTTGCCATTTTATAAGTCCATCATCAAAGTCCATTATTTAATGTAAATAGAGGACACTGGCTCATTATATTTAACTTGTTTATTTGCCATATATTTCTAATCTCTATTATTGATATTGGTTTTTTTCTAATTTTTCTATTGGTGCAAGTTTCTGAGTTACCAAACATAATTTCATTATGACAATAAAGAGTTTCAGTCTCAAAGAATCTCACGTGTACATATTTCTGGGGACAACAGTTATGGTGTTTGGCTTGCATGTGGGTGGGAGCAATGAAACAGTTTGAAATTTCTAAACCAATCCTTGTGAAGACACCTCAAAACAGGAGTGATGATTCAAACCAAGAGAAACACAAGAGTATGATAGAGAGAGGTCTTGGCAACAAGGCTGTAGACACAGCAAAGCTATAGTTGGCAGGTAACTAGCTAGCATGGGTAAAGAGTAGCAACGAATGACTCCATTAGAAAATGCGCCGCCTTTTTAGAGACAACATTACTAGCCTTAAAACTAAGTATAACCTTAAGCAAAGGAAAAATATTTCAATCCAAATAGACAACACTTCAGCCCAAGAACACATCACTTGTCTAGTGGTGAAGGTAAATGATGCTGGTTCAACTTCAGATGTTAAAAGTGCATTGACCACAGGAAGTTGGAGGTGAGCTCTGACTCTGTGGCGCTGCACGTGTGACAGCTATTTGTGCTACTATCCACAAAGACAATTTCAACTAGTTCTTCCCAGGAGTTTTTCCTTATCACAAATTGGAAGTAACATATCTAGTCCCACGGGACAACCTGGTACATCATTTCCCTAAGATTGGCCCTTTTTAAACAGTGAGAATAGTAAAAGTTGAGGCAAAAGTCAACTTACCGCTTCGCACAAACAACTGAGCAAAATCTTTTAGAACCCTTGAACTTGTAGGCAAAGTCCACCCAGCCACAGTATTCACAGGTCAGCTTAGGTTCCTCCTGGTCTTTATCTGGGGGAGGTCAACCAGTTACAACATAACATGAGCAAGAACCATTGAGATTTTTTTCTTTCAAGTGAGATAATCCCACTTGATAAAAATGTAGTTAAGCACCCTAACAGAATGATTATTCTCTTTAGGGTTGGAGTTTTGTTTTTGTTTTGTGGAAAATACATCATCTTAATCATAACCCCTGCTGAAATCGGTTGTTTGGCTTTATCTAAAACACCCCCCCCCCTCAGATGTAGAGATGTTACAATTTCTTGCATTATTCAGGATTGTTTAGTAACCTTCTTGTGAGATATGGGGATACCTGTTTCTAACCTTGTTGATTTCTTAAGAACTTTTGAAAGCTAGGTTGCTGTTAACTTAAATATGCTTGCCTGTAGTTACTTTAGGGTAAATGGCTATTTATACTTCTGTAAAAAACATTAACTGTCAACCCCCTACAATTGCCTTCTTTCTTCTTTATCTTTACTGTTATTTTTGTGACACATGGTTGCAAAGCAGATCAAATGTTAGCTAACATACAAGGGCTGTATCCCAACCTCAATCAGTTAGCCCCAGTGTTCTAAATAAAATAAAAGTATTGTGACAAATAGAATTAAAATTGACAGATTTCTCTCATTTCTATGTATGTTCCATCCCATCAGACAAGAAGCTAGAAGGACACTCTTCTCTCTGCACCAATACAGGAGTCGAATGAATAAAAATAATGAGAGGAGTCTTACTGGGCAAGACTGGGACTATGTCCTAGATCATACCCTGTCCTACCTGGCTGGTTCAGGTCCTCAGGCTCAGAGTCAGTAGTGTTGGCTGGGTTACTGACAGGAGTTTTATCAGGGTCTGAAGAAAGTTGATGGTCCAGCTTCTTTGGGCTGTCAATTAGAATGGGTAAGCGCTCCACCTGATAAAAAAGGACGTTACATTAGTACAGGATTGAGATGGCAGGTATATATATATGATAACCAAGATGGCAACGTGGATGTATCGGTGTGTGTTGTTTTGTATTTCGCTTGTAAACTCAAATGTTTTGCTAAAATACCCGCAGCTGCTACCTCAGAGTGGAGCTTATGAACATCAGGAAACTACTTCAATGGATTTAGTCCTCAACTTTCTCATCCTATCTATGGAATCACTGGACATTTTGGTCAAAGGTGTCCACACTTTTATTCACGGAGCAAAATTTCGGAAGAGAGAGAACATGCTGGTATGCTCATGTGTCTGCAGATTCACAGTACACACTCTGTTGCCAGGAATATTTATTTCTCATGTGCTATCACTGTGATACAAACTAGGTGAACTTCATCCACAAGTGGGGAAGAATAGAGACTTTTCTTCATCTTGTGTTTTGTATTTCATGGAAGTTTGGCAGTGTGGATCAATACCTGACACTGGATGGCACCTGGCAGGCTTCCAGCTGTTCAGAGCAGATCATGACACAGAGCTCTCCAGTAAAACGAAAGGTGCAAGCATTTATTTATGTTAACAGTGGCTGATGCACAGATGCGACGGTGATTCTGCAGCACTGTTCTGTTATGGAAACTTTTTTTATCTACTGTAAATCGTTCTACTCCCCCAGTGAGCTCACTTCATTCATTCTGGCCAGTGTTTACATTCCAACACAGATCACTGTGCTGGAGGTACAGCACATGTTGCAAACCAGATACTGTGTGTGGAGCAGAAAAACACAGACTCTTTTGTTATTGTTCTCAGAGACTTGAACAACAGGAATCTCAGCCATTAACCACCTCAATACCATCACCTGATTAAATGCCTGACAAGGGAGAACACTTTGGATCGTGGGTCACACAACAAACAGTGCCTATTGTGCCCCAAATCAGGCCTAGTGGGTTTGATCTCACTGTAGGGCATCACAAAAAGGGGATCTAGCCTTAATGCCCTATGCTCTGTAAATGTGAGGCATACGATATAAAGCACTTTAAATAAAAATGATAATAATGATTGTTCCCTTGTCAGTCCCACATGGGTAAATTTGTAATTCTCTGCATTTAATCTATCCTATTTTATATGAGCAGTGAGCAGCCACCATTTGTCATCTGGGGAGCAGTTAGGGGTTCAGTATCTTGCTCAAGGACACCTCAACATGGTTTGTGCAGGACCGGGTATTGAACCTGCAACCTTCAGATCACCAGATGACCACTCTATCCATTGAGATATGCTGCCCCTTTGAGTGGTTGCTAGACTAGAAAAGTGCTATATAAAATAAGTCTATATGGCATTTTATCACACAGTCCTCTATGCAGCACTAGGACACTTGACTACATCATGGTCCACCCGATTGCTGCATGCAATCTGGTGGACCATTAAAACTAATTAAAACTCTCTAAACCTTTTATGAAGACATCTAAGAAATGGAGCAGTGAAGCAGTATTTTTACGCATGCTTGGACTGTACTGACTGGGATGTTTTCAGTTTTGCCCCCAACAGTCTGGATGAGTACATTAAGGCTGTGACTTATTATATCACCTTTTGTGAGGACCGCTCTGTACCGTCAGATACCCGGGTTTCAACACAGCCCCTGGGGCAATATAGGTCAGTGGGTAGAGTGGTTGTCTGGAGATCAGAAGGTTTCAGGTTTGATCCTTAGTCCTACAGAAAATATGTCGAGGTGTCCATGAGCAAGACACTGAACCCCTAACTGCTCCCTGAGCACCATTTGTTGGCAGCTCACTGCTACTATACAATAGGATGGGTTAAAATGCAGAGAAATCCAAATTTCCCGATGTGGGACTGATAAGGGAATCCATTTCTTTATTCATTCTATATGAAAAGCTGCACCTTCAGTTACCAATTAGTCAAGCTTCTGAAGTTTGCTGACGACATCATTATAGGGCCCTATGATGGCTCTTATTGGGCCAATCTCTGGTAGAGATAAGTTCACCTAAAGGTGGGAGATTTACCCTCTGGTGTGCTGGTCTGGTCAAAACAACTTAGAGCTCAATGCTCTGGTGACAGTTGAGATGGTTGCGGACCTCCTAAAGTACCCAGCCTCAGCTGCCCCCATCCTCCTGAGTGGAACCCCAGTCAACAGTGTGAGACCCTTCAGCTTCCTGGGTACCATCAGCACCCAGGACTTCAAGTGGGAGCTGAACATCAACTTTCTCATCAAGAAAACACAGTGAGGGCCTCCGGCAGCGTAGGGGGTTAAGACACCTATGTTCAGTGCATCTCTGCATCATCCAGTTGGGTGTTCGAATCCCGGCTGCGCCATTTCCAACCACAGCCAGAGGTCCATAGTTAGTGGGTCATAATTGGCTAAACCTCACATGGGTATAAGGGTTTAGGTTGGATAAAGTATTCTGGGTTCACTAGTGTCCCCCTCTGGGTTGTCCAGGCCTCTTGGTTAAGTGAAGGGAAAGTACTCTGCTTCATTCTCTTCTGACGGCCAAGCACTGTGCTTTCCCCACCAGACCATGATGTGTGGACTAGTGAGGGCTAGTGGTCATGTGACTTGGAGGAGACACATGCTACCACTTCCTCCTTCCTGTTGATGTTCTAGAGGGGATCAGAGAGACACATCCAGACATAAGCAACTCGGGG
>OMLC01066175.1:0-10239 GCA_900302585.1 Regalecus glesne | reverse complement strand
CACCTATGTTCAGTGCATCTCTGCGTCCAAACAACTGCCGTAGGTCCATAGTTAGTGGGTCATAATTGGCTGAGCCTCACATGGGTATAAGGGTTTGGGTTGGATAAAGTATTCTGGGTTCACTAGTGTCCCCCTCTGGGTCGTCCAGGCCTCTTGGTTAAGTGAAGGGAAAGTACTCTGCTTCATTCTCTTCTGACGGCCAAGCACTGTGCTTTCCCCACCAGACCATGATGTGTGGACTAGTGAGGGCTAGTGGTCATGTGACTTGGAGGAGACACATGCTACCACTTCCTCCTTCCTGTTGATGTTCTAGAGGGGTATCAAAGAGACTGACCTAGCAGAAGGCAACTCGGGGAATTCGGGCGGGGAAAAAAAGGGGATACAATAAATAAATTTCCATAAAACGTGAAGGCACAGTGAAAGACGTACTTCCTGCAGTAGCTGAAAAAGTTCAATCTGTCCCAGCCGGTAATAGTGCATGTTTACACTGCCATCATTGATTCATAGTCCATCCTCACCTCCTCCATCACTATCTGGTACACTGCTGCCACTGCCACTGCCAAGGGCAGACTGCAGCATATCATTCTGCTTATATCTCGTATCAGGGTGACTGGCTGCAACCTTCTATCCCTCCATAACCTGTATGCCTCCAGGACAGAGTGAGGTAAGCAGAAAAGATCATGGTTGTCTCTTCCCACACAGGCCTTGGTAATTAAGTAAATTGACTTATTTTTATACAGTGCCTTTATAGTCTAGGTAGCACTCAAAGTGCTTTACAATCAATTTATGCTTCACATTTACTGAGCTGGATTGCTCTTTTCCTGATGCCCCTAAGTGGGATCAAATCTGCAACACCCAATTTGAAACAGCGCACTCTACTGCTGAGCTACCGTGGCCAAGTAAATAGAACTTTATTTACATAGCACTTTTAAAAACACACATTTAAAAAGTGCTTTAGATACAATAATGAAAATAAGAGTAGATAGATACCATAAAATGAAAATTAAACATGACACAAATAAAGACTAAGCTTAAAAACTAACACAACAGGTCCATACAAAGTTTTGCCAGAAAATATGTTTTTAGAAGCCACTTGTAAAAACAGTCCTAAGGTCTCATAAAAAAACTCTTCACTGACAAGAGGCTAAGATCTATAAAAAACAGAACCTCACCACAAGAACAGCTTCTTTTCTTTGCTAACAAGCCCCCAAATACCCACGGATCCAGTGGCATCCATCCCTTTTTTTCTTCCCTTCTGTGCTCTCTATATATGGAAACCTTAGATGAAATCTGCACAACTCTAAATAACGTTTATTTTGTAAATAACTTCTAAAAAACAAATTATCATATAACTTTTTGTAAATACATTTGGGTCGCGGGGCAACAGGAGCCTATGTCAGTGCTCATTGGGTGAAAGGCGGGGAAACAACAGGGGTAGGTCGCCAGTCCATCACAGGGTAGAGCAGTTACGGGGAAACTTATCTGGCTCAAGGACACTTCGACACGTTTCTCTGCAGGTGCTGGGATTGAACCTGCAATCTTCCGATAGTGAGACGACCACTCTACGCACTGAGCCATGCCGCCCCCTATCTCTGCGTGTCTCGATAAATCTGAGACAGTCATTGTAAAGCGCTTTGACTGGTCGTAGGACTAGAGAAGCGCTCGACAAGAACAAGTCCATTTACCATTTAATGAACGTGTTGAATGTAAACACGACCGATTTAACCACCGGGATAGTTTTCCCAAGCTCCTATAAGTCAAATAAAAGAGGTGACCGAGGACAGGAGTGCACTTACACAAACAGGGAATGGCTCGGCTCCCTCCTGGATGACAAAGCCCTCGATGACGTGTGTCAGGACCTGGGGCTTGACAATGGCCTGGGGCGGCTTGCTGTCTCCGTTGTGCGGCGCACTGCCCGTCGCCGCTGCCACCTCACTGTCGTTTCCCGAGGTCATGGCCGGGGGAGTCGGATTCTCATGTGTAACGCTCGGCTTCTTGCTGGAGTCTCCTCCTGGATAGAACAAACATAAACACATCTCTCACACACAAAAGTCGATAGTATGACCCGATTTTCTCTGGAGACACGTGTTCACCAGTCGATCTATGAGGATTCAGATCGAAATATCCCCTAACTCTGCCATGAGAGATAGTCCAAAGTTTTTTACCAACATGGCCAACTGCGTGTAAACTGCATTCGTCTGCTTTATCTGTCAGTGATTACAGCACTCCCACGGCATTGAAAACACTGCAACAAAGTCCTCACTTGTAACACACCGCCTGTCGTCTGGTGCTCAAGTGGTGGGGCAAAGGCACTGCTTTAATGACTACAACTGATGGACGACAAAAAGTAGCTAACTGGTTTTTAATTCAAATGATAAAAGTCAATACGATTGATCACCGATTGACGCTGGCTCACAATAGCGAAACAGAAGCCCCCTCTTTCCATTCAAAACCCACAAACCAATAACGCACAATAAGTAACAACACAGTTTTCTGAGGGATTTGCTCACCGTTCAAAACTTGGTTTTGCCACAAAACATAAGTCCTTTTATTCGGGTATTCAAAAAGAATGTCTGTTATTACAATCCTATACGTAGAAAGCAAGCTCTCCTGGTATCGTACTTGTTCTGTGTTTGGCACATCCACAGTACAGGGGCGGTTGTTTGTAACACCGAGCCGCCCGAGCACCTTGAGTGCGGCGCTAAAAGCAGCAGAGACTATCATACAGTAAGCGCCGCCTCCTTGTACGCCTCCCACGACTACTACTAATATCCCCATCCTTCCTCGAGGCTACCGCTGCCCACATCAACACGTTTGGCTGAACGCATAGCCAAAGCATTGCCCCAAGGATTCAAACCCGAGCAGTGCATTGGAAAAATGAGAATGTGAACAATCATTGCGTACATTAAAAGACAGTCAAACTTGTGGTGTTGCATGTTCAATTCATGTGCACACAAAGTTTATAGGGGAAACGTTTCATCACTCCTCTACGTGACGTCTTGACTAACTTGAAGGTATACCCTACCTTATAAACAGCACGGCGGTGTTATATAACAGAGAGAGAGAGAGAGAGAGAGAGAGTGAGAGAATGTGTATTGTGTTCTGAAGTTTTTGGCGAGGATTCAGCTACTCGGTGGGATGTTAATGGAACATAAACTGCTCCATGCAGAGGGATGCGTCTCTATTTTAAGACTTCAAAGATACTTCTTTTTAGCATCAATAGTAAGCAGAAAAAAGAAATACTGGCACATGTTTGTAAGGCCTTGCTACGGATGGTAAGTTTGACCACTCTGAAAGCCACAAACCACTTTGGTAGGTAACCAACAATTGTCCAGAGGTTCTTTTCCATTCTTAAAAAAAAACATATTTGACAGATATAACAGTGGAAACCTCAGGTTTATTTCCGAATCCATTAGGCATTGAGGCCAGTGGATGGAGAAGGCCCCTGCCCTGACGGTGAGCAGTGCAACTCCACTATGCATCACATCTAACTCACAAGACAAAAATACCATTTTGAGGCTTTGCATAATAATTAATGTTAAAAAGATATACAGTGGAGGTAACTGTATTTTATTTCTAGGGAGATAGTGTTCCCAAAGACATTTTTTCCTTCCTGGCAATTTTCATAAACTACCTGCTCATGCCCAGCACCTTATACTTTCTTATCTTACCAATACTGTATTTACCTATGTTAAGTTAACTCTTATTTATTTTAATAAAATCAACTGTGAAAAATTAGGAAACATCTTTCAATGTAAAAATAGATTTGCTTATTAAAAAAACAGAGCTAACCACTTTTAAATTGAATATATTAGAACAGACCATTTTGGTACCCATCTATCCTCTTTTCATAACTTAAACAATGTTTGCTTCAGGTGTTTACATTTTCAGCTCTCCGATGTTTTCTTTTACTCCAACTCAAGTCTACTAGACAGCCTGCCTCCCATTGCCTCACGACTTTAACACTGGAACTGTGTACATGTCCTTAAGCAAGAACCTGAAACACCACCTGCTCACTCATTGAAAGTATTTCTGGGTAGGACCTTTCAGCTAAGTTATTACGCTATAAATAAAAAAAATCAAGGGACAATATGTAACATACAACACTCCTATCCCACAAGAACTGTGTACTGGTATTATACTTAAAGCACATTGTAAGTTAGATATATTCAACACTTACACGGCAGGGCCTCATTAGTGCAGCTCAACACAAGCATGTTTGAGTACAATGCTTTGTGAAAAAAACAAGCCTTCTCATCTTGGAAAAACCCCACATTTTGGGAAGTAACTGGTTGATAACCTCAAAAGGAAGATTTGCTGTAATTTTACTTCTGGGTATCCAGTGTTTACTAGTTTCACAACAGTGCACGCTACCACTTTTTGCACACTGTATGTTCAATTAGAGCATCATAAAGTCACTGCAAATATGACACAAAGTACTACCAATCTCTATATTGCACAACACTAACTTGGTCAAAGTGCCCAGGTTTGTCAAAGAGTATGTGAATGACTTGAAGAATGACTTAGGCATGTTACATCTATGGCATAAGATGAGTGCAGATTTGTTACCCTGTGGCTGGACAGTGGGTGTGGCTGTATCAACTTTGGGCTGCTCAATAGGCTTGGTGGGCTGTGGTGGAGAGGGTGTAGGCTGCTGCTGCTGCTGGTGCTGGTGCTGGTGCTGCTGCTGCTGTTGATGCTGCTGATGCTGCTGCTGCTGCTGCTGATGATGATGCTGCTGCTGCTGCTGCTGATGATGATGCTGCTGCTGCTGATGCTGCTGCGGATGCTGCTGCTGCACGGCAGGGGTTGAACAAGTCTCTCTGACCACCAATGAGGTGGGCTTATCTTTATTCTCCTGGACCAGTCGAGACGCCTGAAAAAATGTCACAAGCAAAACGTAGAGAAAGAGCCAATATAAGTGGAAAGACTACAAAGTGTTGTGAAAAGATACTTGTGGGGACTGTTCGCTCTTTCAATACCAATGGCTGCCAAATTTCAATCAAGCTCAAGAAGATAATCTAGAGCAGGGGTGCTCAATAGGTTTATCGTGATCCACCAGTCGATCGCAAATGTAGTGGGTAGATCGCGCGCCATTAAAAAAATAGACGTCAGCCTATCATCCATCCCGTCACTTGATTGATATACCGTATATCAATCAACCTTTTTCACATTGACTCTATGCACTTCTTGTACATCTCTGGATAAGAGTGTCTGCTAAATGCCTGTAATGTAATAATGTAATTTCCAGCACGGAAAATACAGGTTAACTCAGGTGAGAGAACAAGGACGTGTATGTTTTTTTAAGCATCTTTAGCGTAGATTAGAATATTAGAAACCATACAAGGATGTATGTCTTGATGCATGCTCAATAATTCAGATATGGGAATCACCAAAAAGGTGAATCGGTTCAACTAGATAAGACATTTTATTCCAAAACGTTTCATCTCTCAAGCAGGTGACATCTTCAGGTTCCCGTTCTTTGTGACCTACTAGGCTGTAGTTTTTCTGGTGGCCAAGTAACATTGAGACACATCACTTGGTTGCCAGAAAAAAAAGTGTTTTTTTCATGTGCTATCCCTGTCGCAGAAAGACAGAGATAGGATTGAATATCAGTGAAGAGTTTTACATGTAAGCAGAACAGTTTAGGACCCTTTAAATATGAACATCTCTTGCAGACAGCTACTACAGAACAACCTAAATATCCATTTACTCTGCATTCTGGTTAATTTGGCCCCTGACCATCCTCACCGTGGGTTGTATTTGTAGGTTGATGGCTGTGAGTTGGACAGGCTGGGCTTTGGCATGGCTGAGAGAAGAGTGAAGGGCATGAGGGCTGATGGTGGAGTGGAAGATGGTGGCTGGCTGACTGGGCATGGAAGGCTGGTGGAGAGCAGGTTTGGGGAGCACAGGTACTGGATGCTGTGATGGTTGAATGGAGGCTGTCCGTTGGGAAGCTTGGTTCTGCTGGACCACGAACTGCTGCTGCTGCTTGTGCTGTTGGACCAGGGAGTGAGGCTGAATCTGAGTGTAGGCTGTAACAAGAATAAGACATAGATGGTCAGGGACCCTGGGTTATCTCCGACCCTCAGGATTTCTCTTCAAGGAAACGTTTTATCTACCTGCCATATATTCTGCATCAGGCCTATCCTTGTGAAGGAGAACTATTGCACGGTACTTGGGCTCATCCACAAATAAGAACCACTAAAATCTTGGTCTTTCAAGTCTTTCCAGCATTTAGCTGGTGAAGGAGTGTTCATTTAGAGAACCCGCTGTTCCTAATGGTGGGAATGTGTGTTTGTTCCACTATACGGTGTGGTAATGACACCTATTTCTATGACAGTGGGTGCAATATCGGTAACAGGGTACCGAGTCCAGAAATGCAAGCTTGTAAGGTTTAAGTGAGAAGACTGTATACTACAGTGGCCACCTGTTGTCCTGATCAGAGATATATGTTAAGATTTAAAAGAGGTGTCAACTTTATCTAAAGAAATTAATTTTGCAGTACAATCATGTAAATAGGGATTCAACACCAATAATAACTTTCAAGCAATTGTAGAGATTTACCATTTTTCATTATTGACCATTTACTCTGATAATTTCAGTCAATATAACCCTCTCTTTACATTATGCTTCCACAAATTTAAAGCAGTGTTCAACAAAGCTAATGTTCAACTCACAGGTTAAAGTATAGAACCAGAAGTCTCTTCTGGTTCTATACTTTAACACTGAACTCAAAGGAATATATAATGCCATTCATTAGAATCAATGTGACTTCCAAATAAGCAGTTGATGATGGATAGATGGATGGCCTGGCAACAAATCTGAAAAATAATCTAAATCATGCGTGTTCATAATGGTCCAAATTTCAGACCATATAAGGACATGATGGAACTAATGGTTCATAATATAACAGTGACTCAAACATTGACATCAGAGAAAAGTAGTTTGCTTTGCTGCATTCCCTATTAACTGTGCTGCTCTTTTTGACAGAATTCAAAATAAAGACGTGGATGAGAGGTGTGCAGACAAGCTCTGTTGCTGAACTTATGACCTTGCCATGACTCAAACCATCTTAAAGTGGCATGTCAAAAGTTGACAAAGCGACCGTGGACGAAATGACAACAGGAGTCTGTAACTTCATCTTCAGAGCCGGAGACACAGCCCATCAATCATGTATTGTGGTAGGCTGTGTGCCGTGTGTGTGTGTGTGTGTGTGTGTGTGTGTGTGTGTGTGTGTGTGTGTGTGTGTGTGTGTGTGTGTAGAAGATGATCTAAAAACACAGGCTAGTGCATATAAAGTCCCAGGTACGTAGGTCTAGTCACGGAAATAGCCTGTGAGTGAATTAGATAAAACTGCCTTTAACCTACTGTATGTAGTAAAAAGTCAGTCAATGGGATCCGACTCCTTCCACCCTCTCATTGGAACAGCCTAAACGAGTCCTACCGAGTAACACTGTGGACCAACTGACTCACTTTTGCTACAAGACACCACTATAATTACTGCCCACACACGTGCGCACACATGCACGCACAGACACAAAATCTTCTCATGAACAGGTTCTGACTTAATGTTCAGTTCAGTGCCATCAGGACATTATCAAACGTGGAGGTAAAGGTACACTATTGCTCCAGTGAGATGACTTGTGTTAATATGAGCTTATGTTATATGACATTAACAAATGTCCTCCCAAAATCTATGATAGAGCAGGGCCAGACATGGCGATTTGCCCCCCCCCCAACCCCTTCAGTTGTTTTTTTTCCTTCTTTTCATAGCATTCTTGTGTGGGATAGGCTCCATCTGGAGCAAAAGGTTTTTCTGTGAAGAGTCAACCGCAGTCTGTACCCTGCTGTGGGAAATGTAGACATTTTCTATCTGGAGTTGAACGTTATTAGTCCCTTTAGTGCCACGGGATTGGTAAGTGTGGGTAGTTTTTTGTTGTTGTTGATGTTTTTTGTATTTTTCACATGTTGAGATGTGGCGGAACACTCAAATACGAGACGACATGACTCCCTGAGGTTGTAAAGTGTAACGCTTCACTTGGGACTTACAAATTTCTATTCATCTCAGACTGATGCCATTTCATCCTTGGATGGCGGTGCCAATCTTCAATGCTGGATTGAAGGTTCACACTCAAAGAAGGAAATGTAAACCGACACCTCTGGGAATAATAACATCCATCATTTCAGTGGCTAGACTGGGTCTAAAAAGTGGGATGGGGGTGTGGGGTTCTGAAACAATGCCCAGCGGATACAAGAGTCAGCACTCCCAGTGAATCTCAACAGCTTTCTCAGGCCCCTTTAATGAGGACCAGAGAGAGGTCTTGGAACAAGGAGAGAGGAATTTATTTTAATGCTATTTCTCCCCTCAAGGTCTTGGGATTAAGGAGTGGAATGACTCAGGTCCCCACGCCCACACACAAACACCCACACACATACACTCTCTTCACTATACTGCCCTGACCTAGCACTATGCCTTGGCTACAATGTGTGTCTATGTGTGCTGCTGCTGCACCATGTCGGGGAAAACAGACAGTGCTCATTCCCAATAGGTCTCTGACACCAGGCCTTGGAAAATCCCAGAGTTTCCACGTTCTCACCATGGCCGCTGCTTTGGCTTATATTAGCATAGCACATTGTCGACTAGAAGAGGAGAGCAACAGGAAGCTTTGAGGCATCTCTCCTCGCGTGAAATAGGATCAGAATGTAGGTTAATAAAGGTCAAATAGTCACTGGAGGTTGGAGAAAGTGCTACAGAAAATGTATCAATGTAAATGAAAACGCTGACTAAGTGATGATCTTTAAAACCCGGCGTTAAGCTATCTGGTGGTATACACTCCAACTAGCCTGGCAGCACTGACCCTGTTCCTGAAACTTTTATCCACATGTACAGTCTGGTTTTAAATCTTAATTCTCTGAGCATAAATTAAATCAAGAGGGTGGCATGGCTCAGTGGGTGGAGCGGTCATCTGGCAATTGGAAGGTCGCAAGTTCATTCCCCTGTCCTGCAGAGAAGCGTGTTGAGGTGTCCTTGAGTAAGACACTGTTCCCCTAACTGCTCTGCCTTGTGATAGGCTGGTGACCTATACAGGGTGTACCCCGCCTTTCACCCAATGAGAACGGAGATAGGCTCCAGTTCCCCGTGACCTGACTTTGGATAAGTGGTTGACAGTTGATGGATGGATGGATGGATGGATGGATGGATAATTAAATCAAGTTATGACAATAACCTGGATAAAGTGATGGAATATTGTAAATGTGATTCTTCACTTGTCCTGTCAAATGTCGTCACCAGTGACGTGCGGGTCCGTTGGAGCCTCCTTCCTGTCACTCTGCACCTTTGCCCAGGCTCAGCAACTGCCTGGGAGGTTACCCAGCACTGCCACAAACTCCACACATACTGGGTCCCTCTAATACAGTTACTAGGTCATCTACATTTTCCATTTTATCTCCCTCCAAATAACCGTTGAGTTTAAGAGACTCCAAGTTTACATTTTTGGGGTGTTTTACTTGTTTCCCACGGCCATCGGTCTTGTCACTCCCACTTGCTATCCCCACCCTAGACACCCCTACTTCAGCTGCCTGGTCAGCAGCTTCCACATCCTCTGCTTCTCGCTCTCTATGCACACAGCCAAAGTGCTTGTGTCTCATGTCCCTACCCTCAAACCACTTCATACTACCTGAATTTAAATAGACCATTTTAGCTATGGGCTTAGAATTGCATTATTGCATATTTATCCATCCATCGTCAACCACATATCTGAAATTGGGATGTGTGGGAACTGGAGCCCATCTCAGTGCTCATTGGGCCAAAGGCATGGAAACACCATGGACAAGTCACAAGTCCATCACAGGGCACTTAACAGAAGAGTGTCTTGCTCAAAGACACTTCGACACGCTTCTCTGCAGGTGCCGGGATCAAACCTGCAACCTTCCAATTGTCAGACAACCACTCTACTCACTGGGCTATGCCACTCCTTATTATATATTTATGATTAATAAAATCACTAGACTATGGAATCTGGCTCAGTTGTGAATCAGTAACATCAGTCCAATAGCATAATGAGTGAAATACGTCAGTACCAGAACCCCACACTAATATCAAATCAAATCCAACTGTAGAAACAGTTTGTGTGTCAGGTCTCGATTTTAATAAGTTAAAAAAAGTCCATGCAATTACATGAATGTGCAAAAAAGCACAAAAAACTGAACAGGTAAATTCAGAGCGATGCTATGATA